>PVJN01020210.1:0-36280 GCA_004026805.1 Lasiurus borealis | reverse complement strand
TGTAATCCCACTCTTAGAAATTTATCCTAAGAAATCACAAACACCAATCAGAAAGGATTTATGCACCCCTATGTTCATAGCAGCACAATTTACAATAGCTACAATTTGGAAACAGCCTAGGTGCCCGTCAGCAGATGAGTGGATCAGAAAACTGTGGTACATCTACACAATGGAATTCTATGCTGCCATTAAAAAGAAGAACTCTTACCATTTGCAGCAACCTGGTTGGAACTGGAGAGCCTTATGCTTAGTGAAATAAGCCAGTCAATGAAGGAGAAGCATCACATGATCTCACTCATTTGTGGGTAATAAAGAACATTATAAACTGATGAACAAAAGGATAGATACAGAGATAGGAAAGCATCAAACAGACTGAAATTACAGCAGGAAGATTAAAGTTAGGTGAGGTAGATAAGAGATCAAAGGACTTGTATGCATGCATATAAGCATAACCAATGAATATAGACACTTGGGGGGTTGGGGTCTGCCTGGGAGGGAGGGGGGGGGGCAATGGGGAGATATGTATAAAAAATTAATTTAAAAAAGATATTTCTATAAGTAAAGTTTTGAGACAAAAAAAAATAATGAACTCACAGAAAGAAATTAAGAAACAATGTCTTTTACTATTGCAACAAAAAAAAATTAAAATATCTAGGACTAAACTTAAAGAGGTAAAAGACCTGTACTCAGAAAATTATAGGACATTGAAAAAAGAGATACAGGAAGACATAAACAAATGGAAGACTATACCGTGTCCATGGATTGGTAGAATCTACATCATTAAAATGTACTACCCAGCCCTCGGCTTCCTCGGGCCGGATCTGGACCCGGCCGGTCTGTGGGCGGGGCGGGGAAGCGGGGCTTCCGCCTTCCTGCTTCCGGCCTGGCACATATGGAATTTAAACCTTCCCTCAGAAGTGTGCAGTAGAGCTAAAGACAACGACAACCAACCAGGGGTCATCCATCTGAAATTGTCATTGGCTCATTAATCCAGGACAAAGTTAGAGATCACAACTCAAGCATAAGTCTCCTTTTCCTATCACTGCTACAAAGATGTTTGACATAAAGGCTTGGGCTGAGTATGTTGTGGAATGGGCTGCAAAAGATCCATATGGCTTCCTTACAACAGTTATTTTGGCCCTTACTCCATTGTTTCTAGCAAGTGCTGTACTGTCATGGAAACTGGCCAAGATGATTGAGGCCAGGGAAAAGGAGCAAAAGAAAAAACAAAAACGCCAAGAAAATATTGCAAAAGCTAAACGACTGAAAAAGGATTGAAGGGATGAACAGGCTCTGCAACCAGAGGAAACTCATTTGGGAAATTACGCAGCTTTGGAAAGACCCTCTAAGGTTTCTTTTCTGAATTTATGATAGTATTTAATAAAGCCTGAGCATATGGAAGAATCATGTTAGTTCTGACCGCTACTGTAGCAACTTTTATGCTTCTGTATAGAAGTCTGTTGACAGTTATTTATTATGCCAAAAATGCTTTATAACAGACTTACTCATTTGCCATTTTTCGGCTTAATACATCCTGTGGAGAAAAAATGACTTTAGAGTATGAACTCTTCAAATACTGGCTCAAAAAGGGACCTCTTCTGGACAAAGGAAACTAAGAATGTAAAAATGAGAACTGTCCTGAGGTGAAAAGTATGTTTTGGCTTAAAAAGAGATGCTGCATATTAATTACACATTTTGTTATTATTGCTTATACCTTAGCATCATTTCTGGCTTTCTCAAAGCAAAATATTACTAATCAGTGAGTACTTCATTTTCTACATTTTCCTCATTCTAGCCTTTGGGAGACTGGTAATTATCAGACATTCTGCCTTTTTTAAAATCTAATTTTATGAAAAATTCATCTTGATTGTATAGAGTACCACCTACTAACAATTTTTGTACATATGAATGCTGTCATTTACTTAGAGATGACCTGTTGACTAGAGTAACACTGTGATTTAAAGGTTGCAGTAAAAATGCCAGCCCTTGTAGTACTTTGGAACCAGTTTATTCTTACTCGTGCTAAGAAGAAATGTGAAGTAGTTAAGATGTCTTATCTGATAATTTGCTGATTATATGGATACCACTTCTAATTTTTCCATTTTTTGAACTCATGTAGTGATGTTCTATAATTTTTGATCAAACAAGTTCACGGTGAAAATTAAAATTTCAATTTTGTTTTCAAGGAACTCTTTAAAAGAGTAAGTCATATTTCATAAGTTAAATGCATGGTCCAATAATTTTACTTGCTATCAGTATTATTAGCTCATTCATATTTCCCTCATCCTAATAATGAATTCTAAATTATAGAAATTATCCAACAGCTTTAATTTCAAAATGAAAGTAGATATTGAAATAAAATTTTGAGAAAAAAAAAAGCACTACCCAAAGTAATCTATAGATTCAATGCAATCCCCATTAAGACACCAATAGAATATTTCACAGGCCTAAAACAAACTCTCCAAAAATTCATCTGGAATAAAAAAAGATCCCGAATAGCTGCAGCAATTCTGAGAAAGAAGAACAAAGTTGGAGGGATCACAATACCAGATTTCACACTGTATTACAAAGCTACTGTTCTCAAAACAGCTTGGTACTTGCACAAGAACAGACATATAGACTAATGGAACAGAAGAAAGAACCCATAAGTCCACCCAACCCATTATGCTCAATTAATATTTGACAAAGGAGCCAAGAGCATACAATGAAGTCAAGACAGTCTCTTCAATAAATGGTGCTGGGAAAATTGGACAGATACATTTAAAAAAAATGAAACTAGACCACCAACTTAAACATATACAAAAATAAACTCAAATTGGATAAAGGACTTAAATGTAAGATGGGAAACCATAAAGTTCTTAGAAGAATTCATAGGCAGCAAAATATCAGATATATGTCATAGCAATATATTTACTGATACAGCTCCTAAGGCAATGGAAACTAAAGAGAAAATAAAGAAATGGGACTAAATCAAATTAAAAAGCTTCTGCACAGCGAAAGAAACCATCAACAAAACAAGAATAAAGCCCACTGTCTGGGAGAATATATTTGCCAATGTTATCTTCAATAAGGGTTTAATCTCCAACATTTACAGGGAACTCATACAACTTAACAAAAGGAAGATAAACAATCCAATGAAAAAATGGGCAAAGGACCTCAATAGACACTTTTCGAAAGAAGACATACAGAAGGCCAAAAGACATATGAAATCATGCTCTAAGTTACTAATTATCCCGAGATGCAAATCAAAATGACAATGAGGTACTATCTCACACCTGTCAGAATAACTGTCATCAACAAATAACAAACGACAAGTGCTGGAGAGGATGCAGAGAAAAATGAACCCTGCTTCACTGCTGGTGGGAATGCAGACTAGTGTAGTCACTGTGAAAACAGTATGGAGTTTCCTCAAAAAATTAAAAATGTAGCTCCCATTTGACCTAGTAATCCCATTCCTAGAACTATATCCCAAGAAACCCAAAACATCAATCAGAAAGGATATATGCACCCCTATGTTCATAGCAGCAGAATTTACCATAGCTAAGATTTGGAAACAGTCTAAGTGCCCATCAGCAAATGAGTGGATTAGAAAACTATGGTACCTCTACACAATGGAATACCATGCTGCTATAAAGAAGAAAGTCTTACCATTTGCAGCAGCATGGATGAATTTGAAGAGCATTATGCTAAGCGAAATAAGCCAGTTGGAGAAAGAGAAATATCACATGATTTCACTCATATATGGGATATAATGAACAACAAATAGAGATCCAGAGATTAAGAAACACTTAACAGACCATCCAACCTCAGAGAGAAGGCAGGGGTGGGGACGGGTAAGAGATTAACCAAAGAACTTGCATGCATGCATATTAGCATAACCAATGGGCACACACACTGGGGCGGTGCGGGCTTGTCCTGAGGTGTAAGAGTCGGGGTGGGGGACGGTTCAATCAGGGAAAAAAGAGACATACTAGTATGTAATATTTCAAACAAAAAGATATTATGCTAAAAATATATATTATTTCTTGAGGATAAACAAACAAACAAACAAAAAAAGAAACTAGATACTCTACCCTAGCCAAGTTGATATGATCATTAACAATTACACTCAGGAAAATTAATTCTGGAAGCTCCAAAAAAATGTGTTTTACTGAAAAGAGAGGGTAAGCTAAGAAAAAACAAAGTCATGAAAAAGAAAGCCATAGGACCCAGAACACAAGAAATTCAACCCAAGAGGGTGGAAGAGGGGGTCCCCAGGATGAAGGTAAAGGGAGATCTTAAGACAACAACTATGGAAGAGTTCTAGAAATCAGGCAGGCCAGGTTGCAACAGAATGGCTCTGGGTACACCATCTCCAAGATGAAGATACCCAAGAGATTTATACAATGAGGGAAGAAAATTTTAACTCTAGATATTCTGGATTTTATTATGGAGCAGTAAAATATATATATATATATATATATATATATATATATATATATATATATATATATATATATTAGCAGAAAAAATAAAATCTAAATAGTCTGGAATTTAGTTAACAGTGTTATACAAAAGTTCACCTCTTAGTTTTAACAAATTTACCAATATTATATAAGACTAGAGGCCCAGTGCACGAAATTCATGCATGGAGGAGTGAGGAGGGTGGCGTTTCCTTCAGCCCAGCCTGCTCCCTCTCCAATCTAGGACCACTTGAGTGATGTCCGACTGCCCATTTAGGCCCAATCCAGGTAGGGTCAGGCCTAAAGGAGCAGTTGGACTTCCCTCTCACAATCCAGGACTGCTGGCATCCAACTGCTCATCTGCCTGCCTTCCTGATTGCCCCTAACCACTTCTACTTGCCAGCCTGATCACCCCTAACCACTCCCCTGCCAGCCTGATTGATGCCTAACTGCCCCCCTGCCAGTCTGTTTGCCCCTAACTGTCCTCCCATGCAGGTATTGTCACCTCTAACTGCCCTCCTCCTCTGCTGGCCTGGTCACCCCTAACTGCCCTCCCCCGCAGGCTTGATCACCCCCCAATTGCCCTCACTTGCAGGCCTGGTCCCTCCCAACTGCCCTCCCCTGCTGGCCATCTTGTGGTGGCCATCTTGTGTCCACATGGGGGCAGGATCTTTTGACCACATGGGGGTAGTCATCTTGTGTGTTAAAGTGATGGTCAATCTGCATATTACTCTTTTATTAGCTATGATAAAGGCCTGGTACATAGGTGGGGGCCAGCTGGTTTGCCCTATAGGGTGTCCTGGATCAGGGTGGGTGTTCCCTTGGGGTGTGGGGTGGCCTGGGCAAGGGGCCTGTGGTGATTTGCAGCTGGCCATGCCCCCCAGCGTCCCAAGAGAGGCCCTAGTATCTGGGATTTTTTTAACTTCTACAATTGAAACTTTTTAGCCTGGAGCAAAGCCAAGCCTTCTGCTCTTGCAGCCATTGAAACTTTGTTGCCTTAAGTGGAGGCTTGGATAGCCAGGGTTTGAAAAAGCTTGGCTTCCTCCATCACCAGTGGCAACCCAAGCCTCCCTCCTTCTCTGTGGCTATAGCCATCTTGGTTGGGTTAATTTGCATACTTACTCTGATTGGCTGGTGGGCGTGGCTTGGGTATAGAGGAGTACAGTCAATTTGCATATTACTCTTACATAAGATAAGATGTTAACATTAAGAGAAACTAGGGGAAAAGTGTACAGGGATTCCATTCTATCTTTGAAATTTTTTCTGTTAATGTAAAATTATTTCCCAAAAAAGCTCATTAAAACTGAAAAAGAAATGAGCAAAATAATTAAACAGACACTTCAAAGAAAATATATAGATCTCAAAGAAGCACAAGAAAAGATGCTCAACATCATTAGTCATTAGGGAAATGCAAAGTAAAACAATATTGGTATACCACTATACATATATTAAAATAGCTATTTTTAAAAATATATATTAATTTTGAGAGAGGAAGATAAAGAGAAAGTTCAATGTGATGTCAAAGGAGAACATCAACTGGCTGCCTCCTGCACAGTCCCTACAAGGGATCAAATCTGCAACCACCCAACTGAGCCACACCAGCCAGTGTGCTAAAATTTTTTAAAATCGATAATACAAAGTGCTTGTGAGAATGTAAAACAACTCTAACTCTCATACTTCCCAGCAAGGCGAAATGGCTTAGCCACTCTGGAATAATGCCACTACTTTATAAAGTTAAATTCATTCTTACCATATGACCAAGGAATTCCACTCCTGATATTTATTCTAGAGATTTGAAAATGTACAGTTGTATAAAAACTTGTACAAGGATGCTTACAGCAGTTTTATTAAGTATCAACAAAAACTGAGAACAACCCAAATGTCCCACAGTGGGTGAATGGGTAAACAAACTGTGGTTCATTCCTACAATAAAATGATGTACAGCAATAAAAATGAAAGAACTACAGATACACTCAATAATATGGGTGAATCTAAAAGGCATTATGATGAAACCAGACTCTACAAGTCCCTTACTATATGAATCAATTTATATGATGTTCTTGCAAAGACAAATTGATGGTGTTAGAGAACAAGGCAGTGATGGCCAAGGGTTAGGTTGGGGAAGGTTTGACTACAAAGGGGCAGCATGAGGGAATTTGGGGGTGATGGAACTATTCAGTACCCTGATTGTGGTGGTAGTTATACAAAACTACATAGGTGTTAAAACACATAGAACTGTTCACCAAAAGAATAAAATTCAGTTTTACTGTATTTAAGTATTCTTTAATTTAACTGATTACTTTTAAAACATTCAGCTTAAAATAAATTATTATAACTCCAAGACATTTATTTAAACCTCATGATAACCACAAAGGAAAAACCCATAGTAGATAAGAGAGAAAGAGAAAGGACAAAAGAAATGCAAACAGCCAGAAAACAATAAATTGCAATAAGTCCACTAATTGTCAGAGAAATGCACACTAAAATCACAATGAAATATCACCTCACACCTGTCAAAATGACTATCATCAGTAAACTCACAAAGAGTCCTAACCAGTTTGGATCTGTGCATAGAGCATCGGCCTGCAGACTGAAAGGTCCCAGGTTCAATTCTGGTCAAGGGCAGGTACTCTGGTTGCAGGCACATCCCCAGTAGGAGGTGTGCAGGAGGCAGCTGATTGATGTTTCTCTCTCAATGTTTCTGACTCTCTATCCTTCTCCCTTCCTCTCTGCAAAAAATCAATCAAGTATATTAAAAAATAAATCTCATAAAAAATTATGAGAATGATCACTTAGTAAACACTGGGGTATGCACCTGATACTAATATAATATTGTATGTTAACTGTAATTGAAAAATAATTTTTAAAAAGTCAATATAATAAAAAGGAAAAAATAAATAAGTTCACAAATAACAAGTGTTGGTGAGGATGTGGAGAAAGGGGAACCCTTGTGGACAGCCACTGTGGAAAACAACAGTGTGGAGTTTCCTCAAAAAACTTAAAAGGGAACTGCCTTTTGACCTAGCAATTCCACTTCTGGGGATTTATCCAAAGAAACCCAAAACACTAATTCAAAAGAATATATGTATCCCTATGTTCACTGCAGCAGTATTTACAACAGCTAAGATCTGTAAGCAACCTAAATGTCCATCAATAGATGAATGATTAAAAAAAAAAAAAGTGATAGTTCATATATACAACAGGATATTGATTGACCATAAAAAAGAATATCATTTGTGACAGCATGGATGTACCTAAAGGGTATTATGCTAAATGAAATAAATCTGTCAGAGAAAGAATAATACCATATGATTTCTCTTATATGTGGAATATAAAAAGCAAAATAAGCAAACAAAATTAAAACAAACTCATAGACACAGAGAGCCAACTGACGGTTACCAGAGGGAGACTGGATGAAAGATGTGAAAGGATTAAGAAGTACAAATTGGAAGTTATACAATAGTCACAGGGATGCAAAGTACAGCATGGGGAATGCAGTCAATAATATTTCGATAAGTATGTATGGTGCCAGGTGAGTACTAGAAACATCAGGGTGAGGAACACTTTGAAAAATATGTTTGTCTAATCTCTGTGCTGTATACCTGAAACCAACACAAAATAATATTAAAAGTAAAGTGATTGAAAAAAAATAAAATAATGGGCAGAGGGACTGAATAAACATTTTGCCAAAGAAGACATCCAAATGGCCAACAGATACATGAAAAGGTGCTCAAAATCACTTATCATCAGATTAAAAAAAAAAATCAAAGCCACAATGAGATATCACCCCATTCCTGTCAGAAAAGCTATTTTCAAAAAGGCAAGATATAACAACTGTTGGTATGTGAGAAAAGGAAACCCTTGTGCACTGTCAGTGGGGTTGTGAACTGATACAGCCAATACGAAAAACAGTATGGAGCTTCCTTTCAAAATTAAAAATAGAACTACCATATAATGCAGCAATTCTGTTTCATAATATCCTTTAGGTACATCCATGCTAGCCAAAGGGAACAAAATCACTATTTCAAAATATATCTGCACCCCCATGGTCAATGCAGCATTATAGCCAAGATATAGAAACAACCTAAGTGTCTCCTGACAGATGAATGGATAGTTTTAATTTATACACACACAGGAACATTATTCATCCATAAAGAAGAATGAAATCATGCCATTTGAAACAATATGGGTGAACCTCAAGGGCATTATACTAAGTGAAATAAGCCAGACAGAGAAAGACAAATACTATATGTTCTTAATTATATGTGGTATCTTAAAAAATATATATATTTCTCATTGATTCAGAGAACAGATTGGTGCTTGCCAGAGGCAGGGTGTCAGGTGAAGGGTGAGGAGGACAGGGGGTGATGAGTGAATGGATGATGGTTTAAAGCAGCGGTTGCCAACCGGTGGTCCACGGACCACTAGTGGTCCTTGAGGTCTGAAAGGTTGGCGACCCCTAGTTTAAGGAAACTTTGGGGGCAGTGGTCGCCAACTGATGGTCCGTGAGGTCCAAAAGGTTGGCAACTGCTGGCCTAAAGATATGAACTATCCTATAAGATAAATAGGTCCTGGGGCTATAAAGTACAGCATGGTCATTAGTTAAGGACACTGTATTTTGCATTTAAATGTAGCTACTAAAGTAAATCTTAAAAGTTCTTATCACAAGAAAAAAAAATTGTATCTATATAAGGTGATAGTACCAAAATGTTCAGTGATAATTCATAACATATACATATATATCAAATCATTATGTTATATACCTAAAATTAATAGCCATGTTATATGTCAATTACATCTCATTTTAAATAACATTTTCTTTCTCTGTTTACTTTGGGTTTATGTGCTCTCCTTTTCAGTTGTTTGTTTTTTTTTAATATATTTTATTGATTTTTTTTACAGAGAGGAAGGGAGAGGTACAGAAAGTTAGAAACACCGATAAGAAAGAGACATCGATCAGCTGCCTCTTACACGCCCCCCACTGGGGATGTGCCTGCAACCAAGTACATGCCCTTGGCCGGAATCGAACCTGGAACCCCTCAATCCGCAGGCTGACGCTCTATCCACTGAGCCAAACCGGTTTCGGCTTCTTTTCAGTTCTTAAGGTGGAAATTGAGGTCATTGATTTGAAAATTTTCTTTTTTTCTAATATTGGCAGTTAGTGCTATAAACTTCCTCCTGTGAATTGTTTCAGTGGCACAAACTTGACATGCACTTTCATTTTCATTCAGTTCAAAATATTTTCTAAGTTACATTTCCAATTTGTCTTTGATCTATATGTTATTTAAAAGTATATTATTTAGTTTCCAAACCTTTGGGGATTTTTCAAGAATTTTCCTGTTATTTCTAATTTAATTCCACTGTGATCAGAGAATATGTTTTGTATGACTTAAATCCTTTTAAATGTACTAGGACTGGTTTCATGGCCCAAAATATGGTCAATCTTGATTTTCAGCCTGTTTGTCCTAGCAATGATTTTTTTTAAAATACACTTTTTTTAAGTCAGAGTGTATAAGTGATGGGCCCTCCATCGCTCCCTCAGCCCACAACGCCCACCATGAGAAGACAGCCAGCATGCACTTCTGATCACAGTATGAATTTCGAACTGCCCTTCCCAGTTGTTCTATATAATTGATTGTGTCCCACTTAGCAAACACATAGCAACATCCATTTTCTCTCCATTTTCTCATCATCTTGCCCTTTAAGTTTGACAGTCAGTTTTGCACACCCACAGTTTTGATTACCCACTCTGCCCACATCACATTTAGCTATTGCAAATAAACACAGCCGCCTTTCTCCAGCCCCGCAGGCTGGAACCAAAAAAAAAAAGAGGAATTTCTGATTGGAAGGTTTCTACTGTGGTTGTGAATTCTTTATAGTTAACTCAGCAAATGCTGGTCAAGCAAGTGTCTACCGTGTACAAGGCATGGTTCTGAACTTAAGGTTTCCTCTTGGGCCAGTGAGTGGGAGTTGATGTATTCAGATGGTTGGTTTGGAGGGAAAGAGGAGGAGAGAAGACCTAGGGTTGATGACAAAGGGAGCCCAACTTCCATCAGAAGGAAACAAACACATTCCCTCAAGAAGAACATAGCAAAGGTTGATTGCCTCTCTGTTAGGGGTCAAGGCAGTTCCCTGGCAGATGGGAATTCTACTTCTTCTCCACAGAATAACCTCAGAGATCCCCTCTTTCCTTTCATCACAGTAAATCAGCTAAAATTCTGTCTATTTCTTACCTCAAGATTATACAATAGAATTGAAACACGAAAAGCAATTGCTTCTAAGTTAACCTCTTAGCAATAGTCCCGTGTCTATTTTAAGCAGCTATGTGCCAATATTTAACAGCTCATATAACATTAGTCCTCAAGTTCAATTAGAGGAAGCACCAGGGTCTGGAAGAGCATGGCAATCTAGAAACATTTTAATACTTTCTTTACTGGTCAGAATATCAAATATTTAGTTGTCCCAGAACCAACACAGAATAATCACACTCTTATTTCTCTCCATTTTCCATTTGGCTTTTCTTCACAGCCTGGGGAGCAGGAGAATCTTTAGCATGCCCAAGAGAATGAGGACCCCTTTACATGCAGATGACCCCTTTTATCTAATTAGCTTGACCTGGAGCCAAATGAGATGAGAGTAAGCCTTGCTTCCCGAGTGCCCTTCAGAAGGGGGTCAAGGTCCCCCTGCTCCCTGAAACTGCTCCCCAGCAGTCACATCAGCCAATGCTCCTTTTTACTCTGCATAGCTGTTTCTCAGTAGCTATTAGTGTAAGAAGGCTTAAAGGCCTACCTTGGAGGTATTGTGGGTTCAGTTCCAGACATCGCAATGAAGCAATTTGTAATCATTGCGGGTGGAGGGTCTTGCCTTCAATTTGTAAAAAAAAAAAAAAGTAGTTATCTGTGAAGCACAATCAATCAATGCTCAATAAGTCAAGGTGTGCTTGTATATTATTCAATTCTAACTTCCTCTCTATCTACAAAATAGTCTACTATGGGAAAGAGAAAGCTTCCCAGAATTCAAACAAAAAAAACTTGCTAATGTCTGTCTCCCTGCAGAACACTGCCGGTTCTGGTCCAGAGAGAGATACTGATCAGAACTGAATTTTACAAACCAGCTCCTAGTTTATCCCCTTCCTACTAGCAGGATAGTGAAGAACATCTTTGAACATCAGGCTTCTATGTCAAATTCATAAATAGCAAGTATATCTATAAAATGTTTATTTTAAAAAGTGGCATGGCCTTGGGTATATGAAAAGGGAAATAATTATATAATGGGAGTCAGGAAGTTTAAAAGATGGAGAAAGGGTTCATTAACAGTAATATAAAGAATCACATTTATTAACAAAAATGTTGGCGATCATACATCCCTTGATACTGCTGATTTTGCTATATTACAGTCGGCAAACTGATTCGAGAGCCACTGGGATAGGGGCTTAATCACAAAGAACAGCAGCAGCCTGTAATTATTGAGAGTCTAGGTCAATAGTCGGCAAACTCATTAGTCAACAGAGCAGCAGTTTGCCAACCACTGTGCCATAACATTTGTAGGCATGAGTTAATACACAAAATAATCAGCATTGGAATATTGTCAGGATACAAAAAGGAAGCAGTCCTAGAAGTAGGCCCCACTTGTTTACCTGGGAGAATTTCTTTGGATACATAAGCTGGTAACAGTGGTCACCTCCAGGGGATAGCACTAGGGGTTTCCAGAAATGTGCATTCTAGAAAGGGAAATTTTTATTTTTCATTTTATAAACTTCTGAACTGCTTAATGTTGACCATGAATTACTTTTCTTTTTAAAATAGCAATGAGGGCCCTGGCCACGTGGCTCGGTTACCTGGAACATTGTCCTTTGCACCAAAAGGTTGAGGGTTCGATTCCCGGTCAGGGCACATACCTAGATTGCAGATTTGATCCCAAGCTCCAGTCAGGGTGAGTTTGGGAGCCAACCAATCAATGTCTCCTCTCCTCCTCCTCCGCCCACTTCACTCTTTTCCTCCCTCTCTTTCTTCTACTCTCTCTGAAAATTCAATGGAAAAAAATATTCTTGGGTGAGAATTAACCAAAAAATAAAATAAAATAGCAATGAGGTAGAAGTGTGAGTTTTAGAATGTGCAAGACTGTAAATTAAGTGAAGGCAGAAAGTCATATACATGTGAAAAGAAAGTGAGTTATATTAATGTATATACCTGTACATATATTTTTATATATATAGTTACATATATACCTAAAAGCACACAACAAAAGACCTATAAATATACATCATAACTCGGTAGCACTTACCTCTGGGGATGAGAGTAAGGAGGAATCAGGTAGTATTCAATGTTCTTCATTATTTGATTTTTCCCAAATGCATTCACTGAGGTGCTACTTGTATAATATTTAAATCATTAAAAAAGGGACAATTTTTATGAAATCTCTCCCCCTAGTTTGGAAGTGCTCCTGCTTCTCTGTAACAGCACTCTGAAGGATGTCTCCCATCCCATTATATCTGATTCTGGTGGGGTTTCCAATCACAGGACCCCCACCACCACCTGAGTCAAAGTCAGGGTGGACACATGACCCAAGGGAGGCCAATCAGTTTATCTCCTCTAGGAACCTGAATTGAAGCAGAAACACATGGGGACTGGAGGAATCTACAAATGCGTCATCCAATGGCCGAATCTTAAACAGCCCGTCTTTTTGAGGTTGTTAACCAACAAGATTCCAAGGCTTCTATGCTTCTGAGCCCTGGTTTTTTAAATTCTTCTTTGATTTTCCTTCTAGTAAATTCCATTTTTAAAACAAAGCAAACAGAGAGAGTAACAACTTTATGGGGGGAAAAAAACAAACAGAATTCAGGCTGGATCACACTGAGTCCATGTTTCCTCTAAAGTATTCATGTAGAAATGTGGGTTTGGAACTCAGAAGAGAACAAGAACTGGTGGCTCAGATTTAAGAGCTACGAGAATAGCCAAAGTACTTGATCCAAGAGAAACAGCAGAGTCCAGGACATAGCGATGAGAAACACCACCCACTACAGGAGGGGAAAGAATGTCAGACACTGTCATTTACTTGCACCCCGTGGCTGGATCTGATGAGGCCTGTCATGCTCGGTCCTTCTGAGAACTTGAACATAATGTCTTGTGCACCTACCGACTGGGCATGGTCTCATGGTTGCAATGTGACTGCACATGTATGATGCCTCATCACTGTCACATAACATAAAGGCAGTGTAGCCAGATGACAATGAGAAACCGTATGCAGGATAACATGCTAGATCAGAGAGTGTACCCGATGTAAGGACCTTTTGCAACCATTTAAGGTAAAACAGCATGTGAGTTTTTCAGTGACGCCTTCTCCCATCACCATACAATCCACATTAAATGACAAGGAAATGGGTTCTCCAAAGGAACAGAGGAGAATTAGAGGTTTTCCTTCGGAGGTCCCTTCCAGGACCCTTGGTATCTGTGGTACAGCACACATGCCGATTAACACGGGAAAAGGCCTCCGGTGCAGCAAAGCACTCGCCACATCCTCTGCCCAAACACGGCCTATTAACTCAGAGGTCACAAACGGAGGCTCACCAAGCCCAGTAGTTCTCAATCTTAAACTGCACCTGGGAATCACCTGAAACATTAGAATCATGCTGATGACTCCTCCTGCCTCCTGAGATTGATTTAATTGGCCAGTGGTGTGACTTGGACTTTTATAAGCTCCCCAGGTCAATGGGAAAATATGTACATATGTAACACATTAATAAAAAATAAAATAAAAGTATTAAATAAATAAATAAAAGCTCCCCAGGTGATCCTACTCTGTAGCCATGGTTTAGAACCCCTGAATGAGTCATAAATATATTTTGTGTGACCTGCATTACAGTAGCCCAGTGGTCGGCAAACTCATTAGTTAAGAGAGCCAAATATCAACAGTACAACGATTGAAATTTCTTTGTAGAGCCACATTTTTTAAACTTAAACTTCTTCTAATGCCACTTCTTCAAAATAGACTCGCCCAGGCCGTGGTATTTTGTAGAAGAGCCACACTCAAGGGGCCAAAGAGCTGCATGTGGCTTGAGAGCCACAGTTTGCCAACCACTGCAGTAGCTTGTACAGCATATTTAAAATGTGAAATTATTTCCTAATAATTAAAAATTAGTCAATTTCAAATACTTCCAAATCATGCAGATTTCAGGCTTCTGTCGGAATATCTGTGAACTGTAGGCCTTCATTCTCACTATTCAGCTTGCTGGGTTGCAATCACACAGGATGTCAGCATTTTCTCTGCATTCCACCATTCCCCTCACCCTTCGCACTATCACCACAGCACAGGGGCCTGTGACAGTTGCTGCTTATCATCCTGCTTGCATTGTGGGTTTTCCACATCAGTGTGAAGAGCAGTGAAACGCTCGTGCTTATCCCTGTGTCTTCAGCAGAGGTAGGAAAGTGAAAGGCAGTCCCAGAGGGCATGTGTCCATAGGGCCTGCACTCACTTCCAGGACCTGCCTGGCCCCTGCAGCATTTAGATGAGTGCCCCATAGTTGGTTTGACGGTTGTGGGTTATTGTTAAGCTATTAGATGTGTGCCCTTGGTTTAAATCTAACTATGTTTTCCAACAGGAGCGCAAAAATGCCTCAGAGCCTACAGAGCAAAACTGCTGAGAAGTGAGAGCCCCACCTCTAATTATCTTAATAATTAGATGGCTCTCTAATACAAGAGAAAACTGTATTAAAAACAGTGGGCACACAATGGCATCAGAGAGGGAGTTCCAGAATTAAAAAAAAAAAAAATGCAGGAAGGTTGAAAACTTTGTACTAATTATAAGGGACAGAGGAAGCTGAGCGGAACCTGACCTGTGAGGTATAGGAATGCCTAACCTGGAGAGGAAAAGAAAAGAAAAAAGGAAGACTGCAACCTTATGGATGGGGTGCAGCCTTGCTCCCCAGGGAGCTGGTGACCAATTCAGGTGAGCTTGATTCCACTTGAGAAGCCCCTTTGTAAGCCTGCCCAGCATTGGTACTTTCCTCACATGCTGTTTTACCTAACCTCTGGGTCTGTGCATACAGTCCCCTGTGCCTGTTTTCCTCTTCCTCCCTCCCCCTCTGACCTCCTCATGTCTCAGGTCTCATGGACTCATGACCTCACCACCACTCCCCCCAGCTAGAGATTGGGCTACTCCGATGTGCTTCTATTGCACCCTGTAGTTACCCCATCAGAGAACGTATGTGGCTTTTGTAAATGCTTTTATACTCTCTTGCCTCACAAAAATCAACTCAAAATTAATTTAAGACATATACAAGACCTGAAATTAAACTATTAGAAGAAAACACAGGAGAAAGCTTCAGAACATTAGTCCTGGCAATGGTTTCTTGATTGTGACACTAAAAAGCACAACAACAAAAGAAAAAATAGATCAATGAGGCTACATCAAACTAAAAAGCTTCTGCACAGCAAAGGAAACAATCAATAGAATGAAAAGACAACCAATGGAATGGGAGAAAATATTTGCAAATCATATGTCTACTAAGGGCTATTGTCCAAAATGTTAATATCTAAGAAACTTCTACAACTCAATAGCAAAAAAACAACCATAAATAACCCAATTTAAAAATAGGTAAAATTTGAATAGACATTTCTCAAAAAAAGACAGGGAGAATCCAAGATGGCGGCATAGGTAAACACCTACACTGCTGCCTCGCACAACAATTTCAAAACTACAACTAAAAGACAGAATGGACATCATCCAGAACCACAGGAAAGCTGGCGGAGTGGAAATTCTACAACTAGAAGGAAAGAGAGGGGTTCACTGAGACCCAGAGGAGCTGCAAAAAGCCGAGGTACGGAGACGCTCCCGTGGAGAGAGCGAGTGATGGCAAACCTGGCTGGCTTTCTCTGGTGAGAGGGAGACGGAGACTCTCAAAGGCATTGAACTCCTTATCCTACGACACTAAATCCCAGATCCAGCTGAAACTCAGACAGGGGGAGTTTGGACTGTGAAGAGGGAGAAGCGCACGGAAATTTAGGGGAGTCGCAAAAGATCAGAAGTCTAGTGGCGCGCAGAGGACGGACTGCTGATTGTGCCACTGGCTTTCACGAGTGGGCAGGAGACAAACCCTCCCAACTGTGCCACTTCGAACTCCACTAAACCCCAGTTTCGGGCAAAACCCTGGGGACCCAGACTTGTGTGGTCCTGGAGCACAGGGGAGCCGGAGGGGCAGCAGTCTAGAGGCACTGCGAGAGAGGGTGCACACACAGGGACCGCTCCAGCGATTACCCAGTCACTTGAGACTCAGGGGCCGTGGAGGGCAGGCCCAACTGGAAGGCAAGGCGGTCCCTTAGGCCCTGAGACTCCACCCATCCCAAGCTCAACAGAGAGGTTTTTACGTTTTTTCAAGTCTGGTATCATAAGGCTGACTCCAACACAGAAGTTCTCCCAGCACTGTGAAAATGCCGAGACAAGGGAAGGAATCACAAACAAAAGAAATGGAGGAAAACAAACAACTGGATATAGAGTTCAAAACCACACTTATAAGGTTTTTCAAGAATATCCTAGAAAAGTTGGATAAAGTTAGCGAGTCCCAAGAGGAGATGAAAAAGGACCAACTAGAGATGCAAAAGATCCAACTAGAGATGATAAAGGACCAAATAAAAATTAAACATACACTGACTGAAATAAAAATATTATACAGAGACCTAACAGCAGATTAGCGGAAGGCAAGAATCAAGTCAAAAATTTGAAATATAAAGAACCAGAAAATACTCAACTGGGAAAGCAAGAAGAGAAAAGAATCCAAAAATGTGAAGATAATGTAAAAAGCCTCTGGGACAGTTTCAAGCGTACCAACATCAGAATTGGGGGTGGGGGTGGGGAGCGTGCCAGAAGAAGAGAGAGAGCAAGATACTGAAAACCTACTTAAAGAAATAATGACTGAAAACTTCCCACATCTGGTAAAAGAAATAGACTTACAAGTCCAGGAAGCACACAGAACCCCATATAAAAGGAATCCAAAGAGGACTACACCAAGACATGCCAGAGCCTGCCAGCAATCGAACAGTACCTGATTGAGGGGGTGAGGATAAGAAAAAGACAGACAAGAAAAGATGGGGTTGGGAGATCTGAGACTTGAGTCTGCAGCCCCAAGTTTATTTCCAGCATAGTATTTAAGCACAAGCAGAGGAGGGAGTTACACAAATCAGGTATTTGCAAACACAGTCACTGACCTTCTAAGTAATCAAGACCTTGCAAGATCTTGCACATAGGCATCAACATTTTTTCAGCCCAGCTGTTTAGTTATGTCTAAACTGCATTCACATCTCTGTTTATTAAACTGAAGAGTGAGAAAGCAGAGAGCTATGTCTAGAATCTGCATTCAGAATTCTGTTTATTAAACTGAAGGGTGAGAAAGCAGGGAGCTATGTCCAGAGCCTGCATTCAGGTCTCTAGTACCCCCGTATGCCTGGGGCAGCTCCCCACAAAGACACATCATAATTAAAATACCAAGAGCAAAAGACAAAGAGAGAATATTAAAAGCAGCAAGAGAAAAAGAGTTCACTACCTACAAGGGAGCACCCATACGACTGTCAGCTGATTTCTTAACAGAAATGATGCAGGCCAGAGGGAATGGCAAGAAATATTCAACGTGATGAATAGCAAGAACCTACAACCAAGAATACTCTATCCAGCAAAACTATCATTCAGGATTGAAGGGCAGATAAAGAGCTTCACAGATAAGAAAAAGCTAAAGGAGTTCATCAACTCCAAACCAGTATTATATGAAATGCTGAAAGGTACTCTTTCAGAAGAGGAAGAAGAAAAAGGTAAAAGATAAAAAATTATGAACAACAAATACATATTTATCAACAAGTAAATCTAAAAATTAAGTGAATTAAAAATTTGATCAACAGAATAAACTGGTGAATATAATAGAATCAGGAGCACAGAAAGGGAGTGGACTGATAATTCTCAGGGGGAAAGGAGTGAGGGGTGTACAGAGAGAGACTGGACAAAAATCATACACCTATGGACTCATCAATTGGGGGGGAGGTAAGGATAGAGGGAGGGTTGGGAGCAGGGTGGAGGGGAGCTATGGAGGGGAAAAAAGAGAAACAAATGTAATAATCTGAATAATAAAGATTTAATTTAAAAAAAAAGACATACAGACAGCTAATAGATATGTGAAAAGATACTCTACTAATCAGGGAAATGCAAAACAAATCAGTATGAAATATCACCTCAAACCTGTTAGGATGGCTATTATCCAAAAAAGTAAAAAACAAACAAATGTTGATGAGGATATAGAGAAAAAGGGAACCCTTGTGCACGACTGATGAAATGCAAAATGATACAGCCTCTATGAAAAACAGTACAGAGCTACCTTAAAAAATTAAAAACATTTCCATGTGATCCAGCAACCCCACTTTTGGACATATACACACAAAAAATTTAAATCAGATCTTGAAAAGATATCTGCACTTCCATGTTTATTGCAGCATTAGCCACAACAGCCAAGATATGGAAACAACCTAAACATCCGCTGACAGATAAAGAAAACACATGTAAAGACAATGGAACACTATTCAGCCTTTTAAAAGAAGGAAATCCTGCTGTATGGGACAACATGGTGTACCCAAAGGGACTTATGCTAAGTTTAATAAATCTGCCACAGAAGGACAAATAAGCATGATTCCATTTATATGAGGCCTCTAACAAACTCTTAGAAATAGAATGGAAGCTGCCAGGGGCTGGGGGAAGGGAGAAATAGGGAACCGCTGTTCAATGGGCACATGGTCTAGTTTCCGTTACGGAAGAGCCTTAGAAGGAAGCCGGTCCCCTGAAACCTAACCTCAGATGTGGCATGCCATCACTTCTGCCACCTCTGTTGATCACAGACCAACCCTGGTGTAATGTGAAAGCAGACCACATAAAAGTGTGACTACCAGGGATGAGGCCATTTGGGGCTGGCTACTACACTTTCTCTCCTGCCTCCTTGCTCTATTTTTCCCCATGCCACCTATGAACAACCAACATTATTTAACTTACTTTGTTGATCCTCAGCCTCCCCACAATAGGATGTAAGGATGTTTTTTATTGTTGTTGCCTGTTTTGTTCTCTGTTGTTCCAACAGCACCTAGTAAGTGTTTGTTAAATGGTAAACAACGACCC
This sequence comes from Lasiurus borealis, assembly GCA_004026805.1. Taxonomy (NCBI): domain Eukaryota; kingdom Metazoa; phylum Chordata; class Mammalia; order Chiroptera; family Vespertilionidae; genus Lasiurus; species Lasiurus borealis. Next base: position 16,697 of record PVJN01020210.1, on the reverse strand, counting down.
ACCCAGCTGCAGTATTTCTATAAGAAACTCGCCAGAGTTCCCACTCAGCATATCGGAGCTTTTAAGCACCGCCACCACTTTAAAAAAAAAATTCTTGTCCTTGCCGAAACCAGTTTGGCTCAGTGGATAGAGCGTTGGCCTGTGGACTGAAAGGTACCAGGTTCGATTCTGGTCAAGGGCATGTACCTTGGTTGCGGGCACATCCCTGTGGGAGGTGTGCAGGAGGCAGCTGATCAATGTTTCTCTCTCATCAATGTTTCTAACTCTATCTCTCTCCCATCCTCTGTAAAAAAAATCAATAAAATATATTTTTTTAAAAAATTCTTGTCCTTGATTCTCAAAATCTATGAGGAAAACAGGACACCATTTTTATGCCCCACTCTATTCATGAAGAAACTGAAATCCAGGAAGATTAAGGGCCTTTTTCTCCACGGTGAGCAATTGGTGCTGATGGGTCCAGGACAGGTTCCCCTGCCCTGGCCCGGTGCACCCCACTTCCAGGGCCTCCCTACTACGCCGTGCAGCATGAAGCATCACTGGCGGGTCACAATCCACACAAAAGAGGTCACTAACAGTTCACATAGTTTCCCATAATGAATAGTTCATACTGGTTCACACAACTTTCACTCGGGCAAGCCTGGCCCTGCTGGGAGCTGAGAAGCCTGCGGCCCAGGCCCAGGGGAGTGCTCTGACAGGATTCTCCGCTGTCCAAAGGCAGGCTCCCTTCACTCTGCGGGAGGTCCCGGCCAGTACTTCAGCCCAGGCTGCCTCAGTGGGGGTTCTCATAAGCAAGAATGGGGATCGATTGTCCCATGGACAGCAGAGGGCTGTAGCACCTTAGACTGAACCAGCTCTGAACCAACCCCCCTCCTCAATAGAAAGCAAACTGCTGCTAATTTAGAAGCTTAAAAAACAACAACAATGAAACCCCTTCCTCAGTCCTAGCCTATCCCTCCCCTAACACACACACACACAGGCACCCCCTGATGGACGATGGACTCCCAGGGAAGGATCTAGGCTGGTCTTAAAGTGCTTTCCTAGGATATCTCATTGTCTCCTTCAGGGAGGAGGTCCAGAGACCACAGCAGCTCCTTTCCTCTTACCTCCTACTGAGGCATAAAGTATTTTAACAACACGCATATAAATTCAATTCAGTTGATCAACAAGCTCTCCTCGGAAAATCAGCAGAAGGATAACAACAAAAATACTAGTTACACTTTGATATGGAAGCCCCAACCCTACACCCTGGCACTTGTGATTGCCTAGGGCAGAGGAGAGAAGTCAGGTGGGCCCTGGGTCCAAGCAGAAAGCAGTATAGGGGTTTGATAACTGCAGCAGGTGAGGGAGAGAAGAAAGCTGGCACAATGTGATGGCCAAAGGTAAAGGAAGGGTAACCCTGCCTTCCTGTCTTCACCTAACTTTACAAAGACCACCCACTCTGCCCTGTTGATAGTGGGGAGGGGAGGTGCCCAGATCAGCTGCAGGGACCTGGCTTCTCATTGATCGGAACCAGCCAGTAGTTCTCTGAAGCACAGACCCCGATGTCTATGATCCTCCCAGGCCACGGATGCACCATGAGACCAGTGTGTGACTACTTGGTTTGCTATTATCTGTGTTTTGCACATAGAGTTCCACTTAATCCCCAGGCGAACCCTAGAAGTAAAAGTGTATTTGCCTCGTTTAACAGATGAAAAAACTGAAACTCGGGTTAAAAACCAGACCAAGGACACACAGCAGGGGTCAGGGCAGTGATTTGAACACCATTAACATTTAAATAAAACTTGGGAATAAGGCGAAAATATATGACTTTGGGTATTTAATTCAATTATACTACAAAAGTAGTTCTTAACTGGGGCAATCCCCCAGCTCCAGCCTCAAATGACATTTTGGTAACATCAGGAAGCCTTTCTACCAATAATTGTCAAACTGAATGGGGGAGCAGATCCTGCTGCCATCTAGTGGATAGAGGACAGGGCTGCTGCTGAACGTCTTTTGCAAATGACAGCCCTCACAACAAAGAATTAAGATTGTCCAGGCCATGCCCTGGCCGGGTGGCTCCGATGATTGGATCACCATACTGTATGCCGGAGGTTGCAGGTTCAATTCTCAGGCCACATACCTAGGTTGTGGGTTTGATCCTGGTTGGGGTGCTTATGGGAGGCAACCAATGGATGTTTCTCTCTCACATCAATGTTTCCCTCTCTTTTCCTCACTCTCCAAAAATAAACAAATAGATAAAAATTCTCAGGTGAAGATTAAAAGAAAAATCTTACTATATATATAAAAAAAAAAAATTGGCTCAAGGAGTGTCAACCTATGAACCAGGAGGTCACAGTTTGATTCCCAGTCAGGACACATGCCCAGGTTGTGGGTTCAGTCCCAGGTGTGCAAGAGGCAGCCAATTAATGGTTATCTCTCATCATGATGTTTTCATATCTCTCTCCTCTCTCTTCCTCTCTGAAATCAATAAAAAAAAATATTTTTAAAAAATTGTCCAGTACACAAAGTCAATGGTGCTACTGTTGAGAAACTATGTTCTAGGACAGTGATCAGCAAACTCATTAGTCAACAGAGCCAAATATCAACAGTACAACGATTGAAATTTCTTTGGAGAGCCAAATTTTTTAAACTTAAACTTCTTCTAACGCCCAGGCCATGGTATTTTGTGTTAGAGCCACACTCAAGGGGCCAAAGAGTCGCATGTGGGTCTGGAGCTGCCCTTTGCTGACCACGGCTCTAGGACAATGGGACTACATTTGATTTATTACCTGCTATTAATTAAGCCACAAGAATGTCAACTTGTAGAAAACTGATGATTCTTGTCTAAGAAGGTTATGGTTATATAGACCTGAAGGACACTAACCAGTTGTGTGTCTAACAGCAATCTTATTCCAGAATCTTCATTATCACCAACTAGATAAATAAGTCTCTTCCATCCTCTTTGAAGCCAGTGTTACTTTCTTCTGATTCCCTCTTACATTTTCCTAGGACAACCCTAACAAAATATCGCAGACTGGGTGGCTTACACAACAGAAATCTGTTTTCTCACAGTTTCTGGAGGCTGAACATCCAAGACCAACGTGTCAGTAGGGTTGGTCTCCTCTGAGGCCTGTCTCCTTGGCTAGAGTTGGCCACCCTTTTTTTTTTTTTTTTTTTTTAAATATATTTTATTGATTTTTTTACAGAGAGGAAGGGAGAGAGATAGAAAGTCAGAAACATCGATGAGAGAAAGACATCGATCAGCCGCCTCCTGCACGCCCCACAGTGGAGATGTGCCCGCAACCAAGGTACATGCCCCCGACCGGAATCGAACCTGGGACCTTTCAGTCCACAGGCCGACGCTCTATCCACTGAGCCAAACAGGTCTTGGCGTTGGCCACCATTTTGCTGCCTCTTCATGTTGTCTTTTCTCTGTGCACATGCAACCCCTCATGTCTCTCCTCTTTTTATTTAGGACACCAGTTATGTCGGAGTAAGGTCCCAGCTTTATGACCCCATTTTACGTTAAGTACCTCTTTAAAACCTCTACAGTATCTCCAAATACAGTCACATTCTGAAGTACTACTTGAGGTTGGGATTTTATCATATGAATTTAGGGGGAAGCACAATTCAGCCCACAGCGTGTCTGTAATTAATTCATCTTTGACACATACTCAGCATATATTTGTATGAGAAATATGTTGTTAACTTTTTGAAAATTGTGCTTTGCAAATACTTCTGAGTCCACAAAGTCTACCTGTTTTTACTGTAGCAGGCTGTTTGCTTGAGGGCTCCTGGCATATTGACACTAGTTCAAGGAGCAAAATTACTCTCTAAAGGGCAATGTCAGATACATGCTTTTTTTCTCTTGTCCTCTCAACAGTGAGAGTCCTTTGCCTGAAGCTTTCTTAATCTGTCAAATCAAGGATCAAACACAATCACATATGGCCCCAAGGGACCCTGCAGGGAACCTTTCTCAGCAAATAGATCCAAGCTTCCTTTTTTTTTTTTTTTTCTGGCCACTGAAAGTTCAACAATTAGCACAGTATTTAAATAATGCCCATTTCGACATTTCATGTTTGTTGTCAAAAACACTTTGTAATTATTGATCAATTAATTTCACTATCTTCTTAACTTAATCTATATTAAGGTCAAGATCATGTTATCAAATTACATTTCAGAGCTGGGATTTATATTCTGGTCCCGCAATCAGTCTCCTGGAACACACTGCAATTTCTCATCTCTCATTATAGAAAAATTTGCCCTTAGCAAATGTCAGAGAAGAACATCCCTAGCAATTTCTCGTATCAATCAATCCAACCAAATATAATGGGCTTGCTTTTCCCCAGAGCTGAAGTCACCCCCTGGCGGGAAGTTAAGTGATGGGCTCTGAGTCAGAGCACTGAGCTGAAGCCCAAGGCCATGAAAGAATGAGAATTTGGAGACTTAAGTTTTCATCATCTATGAGGAACTGGGGATAGGACTCATTTTTGGTATCCTGGCAGGTTTTACCATCTTCCTTCATCTGGTAATATGCCTCACCTCCCTCCCACCCCCGGACTGACATATCATGTTACCCCTTAGCAATAGGGATTGAGCCAAGGGGTGGGCATATGATCACGGAGCCAATCAGAGCTCTTCCCTGGGACTGATCTACTGAAACTAGGGAAAGCATTGTTTCTTAAGACTGCAGGGTAAGAGCACAGGACTAGAAGTCAGGGTTCTAGTCCCATTTTGATCATGGGCACATCATTTAAATTCTCTGAACCTCCATTTCTTCTAATGCAGCGAGAATTGTATTAGCAATCGCTTTGCCACCCCCAGCCACCCCCTCACACAAGTATACAACACTTTCTTTTGGCCCAAAAAGAATGCATTTCTACAACAACTTTGGCTTCATTTTCCAACAAGAGGGACACTTTAAGGTTTGCTGCGGGAAATGAGAAGAAACGCTAGTCCAAAGTGGGGCTCCTTGAATGCTGCCACCACCTGTGCTGCTCTCTTCACCCCAACGCTCCCCAAGACTCTTTATGAGAAGGCCCTTCTAGCTGTCATTTAACTCTTCAAATCTCAACGTGCTCTCAGATGGAAGAACTGCAGTGACACCATTGGACATTGTGCTGTATCAAATAAACATGCACAGTCGGAGGCTATCTGCCATATAATTTTAAAAACCTGCTAGGTTAAATTAAGCTGATGACCAGACCAATTTGTCAGGCTTGGCCATTCTCATTCCCTCATCTAATCAAAACTCAGCCAGATAATTCTAGCTCCTGCATGACAGAGAATTTAGGAGGAAGTATCTAGGCCACTAGAGATCTTAGAATGTAAATTCCCTGAGAGCACAGATTTGTGCTTATTTTGTTCATCACCACATCTCCAGCATTAGGACCAATAACGTTTATTCAGTCAATAAATACATGACTGAATAAACTCTGACAGCCCGAGAGTCTCAGTGATTAGTCCAAGTTTGCCCAAGCAGAGTCAGAGGTGAGCCTAGACCTCAAGGACAGAGAAATAGAAGAGAATCTATATATAGAAAACCCTAATATGCAAATAGACCAAATGGCGGAATAACCAAACAACTGGTCGCTGTGACGTGCGCTGACCACCAGGGGGCATACGTGTGGAACATGGTGGGCTTTGGCTGCCGAGATGGTGGACCAGGTGAGTGGGGGCGCCAGACCAAGGCAGGGCGCTGGTCACTGTCATCGGGGTGAACCTCTGGTGGTTACTGAAAATTCTTTGTTCCCATGTGCCATAGTCCTGCCTGGCACTCGCACTCACTGCCTGTGCCACCTGCCACCCATGCTGGCCCCACTCACACCTGATCACTCAGGGCCATTAGCAAGTACGAGAGCGGCAGCTGCCGGTCCCCCTGAGGGCTGCTCATCGGGCCACAGGTGCCTCTTGCACCTGCTGCTGGCGATGGCTCCACTCGCACCCACAACTGGCACCGGCCCCCAAATGCTCTGCACTGTCAGCAGGTGTGAGCAGGGCTGGCGCCATCAGGGCATGAGAGCAGGAGCGGGGCTGCCAAGGGCCACAGTGGGAGGGGCCAGGCAGGGGTGCAGAGGATGGGCCAAGACCCACCCCTGTGCCCACCTGAGCCTAATGGCCCACAGTTCCTTTCAAGGTGCACAAATTTGTGCACTGAGCCCCTAGTAAATAATAATTGTTTAAAGGTCTTACTACGTGCCAGATATTATTACCACAAAAATTAGACAGTATTTTACTTAATTCTTTCAACACCGTGTGGTAGGTACCACTACTATCCCCGTTCTACAGATAAAGCTTATCTGGCAGGTCACAGAGCAGGGTTATCGGTCCACTCATTTGGCAAATAGTTATTGAGCACCTGCTATCCCCCAGCACCACGTCTAGCACTGGAGATACAATGGTGAACAGGGTAGACCCGGAGCTTATATTCTAGTGTGGGAGACATTGAGTCAATAGGTAAGACACAAACAAGAGCCTGGCCGGTGTGACTAAGTGGTTGAGCATTCCACCTATGAACCAAGATTGTAGGCCTTGACCCCCAGTGGGAAGGATGTGGGAGGCAGCTGATCAATAATTCTCTCATCCTCTCCCTCTCCCTCTCTCTCTCTCTCTCTCTTTCTCTCTCTCTCCTCTCTGAAATCAATAAAAATATGCTTAAAAACAAAACAAAAAAAAAAAACCAAAGTCCTTACAATTACCGTGTAAGCTACAGAAACACAGATGGTGCCTAAGACACATTTGTGGAGATAGAGGGGTTGGTTTCAGGAAAGACATGACTGGAGGACGACTTATCTGACATTGGAGTTACTAGAGGAGGAGGAGGAGGCAGCCATGTGTTCCTGTTATGGCTGTGTAACGGATCCCCCAAACATACACGGGACTGGCTTAAACTCAAGCCAACGCTACTTAGGCCGACAAATCCTTGGGGTCTGGAATCCAGGCAGGACACAGCAGGGGCAGTTTGTCTGTGTCCCATGGCATCTGTGGCCTCAGCTGTAAGACTCTAAGGCTAAGGCTGAGGCTGGACTCACCCGGAGACCAGTTGGCTCACACATCTAGTAATTGATGCTGGCAGTTGGCTGGAGGCCTCAGTTCCTGTGTCATCTCTCTGCTTGCGTAGTTTGGATTTCCTCAAAATATGATGACTGGTCCCCAGAGCGAGAATCCCCCCCAAAACTACATCCTTTTAATGACCGAATTTATATTCCTTTGCAATATACAACCTAAATAAAATTTTTTTTAAATGCATTAACAACTTAATAGTGTGCACTTGTTAGGGCCTGTGCAACAAAACATTGCATGGATTGATTCATTTTATCCTTACCCAACCCAATGCAGTGGAAACTTTTATAAACCCCATTTTACAGATGAAGCACAGAGGTTAGTTCAGTGCACACTGGTCACACAGCTAGCAACGGTGCAGGGTCCGGATTTAAACCAGGCAGCCCATGTCTGTAACCTATACCGGCCGCCAAGTAGCTTTCAGACCTGCACCCTGCCCGGTCCCCAGCAAGACTGCAGCTCCCACATCCCTCCTGGCTGGCCTGTCTGCAGCCCAGGGCCACCAGGCTCAGGTCTCCGCGCTCAGGAGCCTTGGTCCTCGTTCACTATGTTCTCCAAGAAGGTCTCTCTGTTTTTATTAAATGCACGAGAAGTGCAACGCTGGGAAGTTCTGCCCGCGGTCTAACCTCTGACAGATTGACAGTCTACGCAGGAGCCCTAGAGCACGGCGCCTGCACCCGCGGCCACTAGGGGTCGCCGCGGCGTCCCCGGGCGGGAAGGCGGAGCGGCGCAGATCGCGGGGAACATGTGGACGCTCGGGCGCCGCGGGGCTGCCGGCCTCTGGTCCCGCTCGGCGCTCCGGGGTTCGGCCCAGGCCCGAGCTGAGACCCTGCGGCCCGCGAGGAGCATCGCACTCGGCGGCCGCCGATCCCTGCGCGCCGGGACCGCGGCGGCCTGCGCGCCCCGCCGGGCGGTGAGTACCCACTTGGCCGCCGCCGCCGCCGCCGCCGCCACCGCCCGGGCCGCGCGCGCCGACGTAGAGACGCGCACGCCGGCGACGCTCTGCGCACGCGCGCCGCCCGCTCCCGCGGAAACCGCGCAGGCGGCGGGCGGGCGGAGCGGGGCCGGGGCTGTGCAGACCTAGCCGTGCCCCGCATCAGGGACCAGCGTGGGATGTGCTGTGGCTGTAACCGCGGTTGCCACGGCTACCCTGACTGCTCCTTCCGAGCCAGCCTTTTTAAACCGGCCGCCTGCGCCCCGCACCCCCTTCCCTGTCCTCCTCCTCCTCCTCCTCCGCTCACCTCCCAGCCCGTGCCCTCTGCCCTCTTTCTAGCCACGAGCCATACCTAGTGGCCTCTGACCCCGTCTCTCAGTGGCAGCCAGAATGGCCTTTGGAGAATGCAACCCCTTATGGCTCTTCGGTACCCACCTCCCCCAGGATGAAGTCCAGTGGAGGGTGTCCCTGTGCCATCTCCACTGGGGCTGCACCCTTTCCTCTCCCTTCACAGGGCCCTGCCCGCCTGCCCTGGGGCAGATCATCTGCCAGGCCTGTGCAACAAAACATCGCATGGAGTAATTCATTTTATCCTTACCTAACCCTATGCAGTGGAAACTAGCTCTCTTCTCACTAGCATCCCACCCACTCACCTGATTTTTCTCCACTGGCCCGCTGGTCGGTAGGGTTGGACCTAACGCCGATTAGCAGGATGCTCACCAACTTTGTAGTGAAAGAAATTCAAGAGGTCCCATTGTCTCCTGCAGATCATTTAATTAATCAGATCTGCCCGCAGTCAGAACCTCTTCTGGGCGGCAGCGACTTCTGCCTGGTGCTGTGTTCCTTGTTGCTCCTTTTGATGATGCTTCAGGGTGTCACCTGTGCTAATAGCCTGGATGGAGCGGAGCTGCCCTGGAGAACTTCCTGTGACGATGGACCACAGCCACGTGAGACCACAGGACACTGGAAATGTGGCCCATGTGGTGAAAAGACTGACTTTTTACATTTTATTTTATTGTAATAAATTTACTTTTAAATGCTGCATGTGGCTTGGGGCTACCGTACTGGATAGCACAGGCTCAGAGAGAGACTCGTAATACATTAAAAGAAAAGTCCTGAGAAATACACGTAGAAAACTCTAACATGGTTACTCTCCAATGTAGAAGTGGTGATATTTAAACTTTCACGAATGGACTGTCATATACGGAGAAATGGTGATGTTCTTCTTAACTTTGGCTTTAGGGTTTGAGCCTCTACTGCCTCAACCGGATTCTCAGTGTCAAAAAGCAGAATGTCTGTTTGATTAACTTGAGGACAGCAGGAAGTTTGGGCAACCCAGGGTAAGATAAACATACCTTCCTCATCAGATCTCTTTCTCCCTCTCCCTCTCTCTTTCTCTTTCCCTCTCTTTCCCTCTCCCCCCCAACACACACCCCAACATATATACTACACATATATACACCTCTATTAACTTTTTTCCCCTTTTCTCTTACCTAGACCATCCCATACAGAACCCATTTTCTCCCTCAGCAGTATCACTCACATACATCTCTCCACATCACTATCTGCCGTGTTATTTTTCATGAAGTATTACATTTTATGAATGTACCGTAATTCATGGGCCCCATCCCCTAAGGTTGGACTTTTAGGTTGTTTCCGGAGTTTTGTTATTATTCTCTTTGATGTCTTAGTAGTTGGGGTAGTACTTTACTGTGCTCTGCGTGGTCAAGGCTAGGCCACCCAGTCCAGGTCTATTCCACAGAAAGGGGCAAGAGCATGGAAGGCCTGGAAGGGGCACTTGACCCTCACTCACATTTTAGTGGGAAGGACTTGGTTACATGGTCCCACCTGGCTGCAGGGAAGGCTGGGAAATGCAGTCTTGTGGGTGCTCTGGAGGAAGGAGGCGATGGGCTCTGGTGAAAAGCTGCCAGGCCCTGCTCCAGTCTGCCCTCTGCCAGTGATCCCTGCACCGACCTCCTTCCACGGGCTGCAATCGCAGCCCATGTGGTCCCTCATCTACCTCAAAGGTCAAGATGTCCAGGTGCTGTAAGGCCTCGCTCTCAGGTCTAGGAGTGGCATCTCTGACACACACACACACACACACACACACACACACACACACACAGCAGGGCAAGATAACGACTACCACAACTCCCATTCAGAAAAGAGACGTGTCCCTGGCCTGCGGTAGCCACACTGGGCAACTGGCAGAGGGGGGTGTTCCTCCATGGAACCCCAGTTCTGCCACCCAGGACTATCCTCCTTGGCCAGAGGGGAGGCATGCAGTGGGGAGCGTGTCCTGCTTGGGGTCAGGCAGCCTTTGCTGCCCACTTCCTGCTGGTGATAGCACTTGGGCCTTCAAAGGCCCTCATGTCTTTAAGGCTTCAGCAGGCTCTTGTAGGCCAGGCTCGTTTTTCTCTGATAACAGCATTTTCCTCAAAACCCTAGTAGGTTTCTGACTCTTTACCCTGAGTCAGTCTTGTAGCCAGTAGCCACATCCAAATTTCTTCCATGGGTGGAAGCCCCAGGCTGCCTTATTTTTTTGCATTCTCACTTCCCACTCAACTCAGTCTGTTTTTGCATCAGGATTGGATCCTCTTCTTGTCATAAGAAGAGGCCTTTGTGTTGAGGGCCTACATTCTCCTTTGGCTTTTCCGTCTGTGTGCAGCCTTCAATCCCCCAGTGCTTAGTTTCACCCCACTGACCGGCAGCTGTGCCAGTTCTTTCCTGGTTCACCTTTTCCGTGTTGCACCAGCTAACAGCAAGGAGCCTCCCGTACACGGGAACATTCTAACCACCCCACACCTACAGGTGCTGGCCAGCAGGTTCACAGGACCTCGAGAGCGCTCGGCCTGCTGTGTCCGTGTTTATTGGCCCCTCCACACAGCCTCTAAGCCGGTGCTGCGAGCTGCCTATGTTAGGTTTTTGCTCTGTTGGCACCATTTCCAGCTCCTCCCTGCACAGAGTCTCTGCTGCTGTCCCCTTGTCCCTGCAGGTGGTCTCCAAGTGCAGCTCCCTTCTTCAGGGTCTACTTCTGGCTTCTGGGAAGCACACCTTTGTTCTGCTGTGAGTAGGAGGACAGCCCACTCCTGCTATGGCCAAACTGGCTGCTGTCAGGCAGCACCTGCCAAGCTCTTGCCTCTGAACTTTACGCCTGAGTCAGCTGCATCTTTATGTTCCCACATTCCTTAGGACACATGGTAACCTCTCCATCGCCACTGCTCTGCTCCAGGTTCTCTCCAGCACACCCAACCAGGCCCCCCACTCTCTAAAGAAGGGCCCCTTACCATCTCCTGATCAGTCCTGTAACCTTCTCCACATCTTACCCTGGAGGCGGGTGGTGGGTGGTCATACAGCAGCTCTCTCTGGCTTGCATGCATTATCTAACAGCCACTGCTGTCTTACCTTAGGCCTCTTGGAAACTTAGACCATGGCGTTGTCTGGGACATGCCTGGTAGCCTACACCTATTTCCTCGTAGAGGCACCAAAGCTCAGACAAGAAGTTTTATCAGAGCAGTGCTTTTATTGTTATCATTCACATACCAGGAAACTTACCATTTTAAAAATGTACCGTTTTGTGGATTTGAGAATATTCACAGGTTGTGCAGCTTTCACCACAAACTCCAGAACATTTTTATCATTCCACAAAGAAACAGCATGCCCATTGATAAACTCTCCCCATTCCTTTCTTCTCCAAGCTCCTGACAACCACTAATCTACTGTCTGTCTCTATGGATTTACAGCAGTTTCTTAAAAGTGAAAAATAAGAGTGTCTCCAAGTTATAAGTATACAGCTTGATAAATTGTTTTAAAAAATGAATACAGCATGCAACTCAGAAATAGCTCAAGAAGTAGAATGTTACCAGCCCCTTAAACCACGCCTCCTGCTCATTTCTAGTTATTAACCCCTCCCTGCCCCAGAGTAACTACCATTGTGATTTCCAATAGCCTGGATTAGTTTTGCCTGGTTGTTTACTTTATATGAACTGTATCATTAAATATAAACATGTTTGTGTGTGGCTTCTTTCAGTCACCATTATGTTTGTGAGATTTGTCCATATTGTTATATTTATAAGGATTTCTGTTTTGCTATATAGTATTCCATTGAATGAATATACCACAATTTATCTGTATAACCTATGGGTACTTGGACAGTGTGCAGTCTGAGGCCATAGGGTACTTCTGCTATGAATATTCTAATATAGTGCGTATTTTTTGGTGAACCTAGGTATGCATTTCTTTTTTTATTATTAAAGTATAGTATAGCTCTGGCCAGTTTGACACAGTGGATAGAGAGTTGGCCTGGGGACTGAAGGGAACCAGGTTTGATTCCAGTCAGGGACACATGCTCTTGTTGCAGGATCGATCCCCTGTAGGGGGCATGTAGGAGACAGTCCACCGAGGATTCTCTCTCATCATTGATGTTTCTATATCTCTCCCTCTCTCTTTATTAATATAATAAAAATATGTATTAAAGTATAGTACAGCACAGTATAGTTTTATTATAAAGTATATACAATATTATATTAATCTCAGGTGTACAACATAGTGATTCAACATTTACTTACTTGAGGAAATGATCACCTCAATAATCCAGTAACCATCTGTCACCCTACAAAGTTATTACGACATTATTAACTGCATTCCCTGTGCTGTACATTATATCCCCATAACTTATTTATTTTATAACTGGAAGTTGGTACCTCTTCATTCCCTTCTCTTATTCTGCCCCTCTCCCACTCCACCATTTTGGCAACCATCACTTTGTTCTTATATCTGTGAGTCTGTTTCTGCTTGGTATGCATTGCTGTTGGGTATATACCCAAGTGGGGAACGAATGGCATTTGTCTATATTCACTTTAGTAGATACTGCCCCATAGATTTCCAAACTGATTGTCCCATTTACTGGCCCATCAGCAGTAAATGAAAGCTCTGCTTGCTTCACTTCCTGGCCAACTCTTGACCTTATCTGTCTCTTTCATTTTAACCATTCTGGAGGTATTATATAGCAATTTTTAAATTTTTTTTGAAGACTAACCAAGTTTTACACTTGTTCATATCTTCATTGGCCATTGGAGGTCTTTTTATTGAATGAAATCTGTTCAAGTATTTTACCCATTTTCCTATTGGGTTTTCTTTTTCTTACTGATTGGTACAAGTTCTTTAGATACAAGTCCTTTTTCAGATGTGTGTAATGCATATACTTTACCCCACTTTGTGGTTTGCTGGGCATAAATTTTAATTTTAAAAGCAATGGAAACCTCATCGTCCAGCTGAAAGGGTAGGTTGAGTAAATAATCTTCTATAATAATAAAAGCATAATATGCTAATTAGACCAGATGTCCTTCTGGATGACCTTCTAGACGAAGCCAGGGCTGCAAGGGAAGCCCAGGTCCCGGGTGCCAGAGGGAAGCTGGTGCCAGCAGCTGGGGGAAGGAAGGCCTGCTCTTGCACAGATTTCATGCATCGGGCCTCTAGGATAAAATAAAATATTATGAAAGTCCATATGTGCTAATATGGAACAATTTCCAAGACATATTAATGAAAACTATAATGTGCTTTATTTGTATATGGAAAAAAGTATAACATTTTTAGAAGGATACAGCAGAGGCTGTTATCATAGTTGATTCTGGGGATGAGGCTGCCTGTTTGGGAAGAAAAGCTTACTTTTCTGTTAGCCCTTCATATTGTTATTTTATTTTATTTTATGTTAGTTGATCCTCATCCAAGGATATTTTTTTCCATTGACTTTTAGAGGGTGTAGAAAGGAAGGAGGGAGGGGAGAAGAGAGAGAGGGAGAGAAACATCGAGGCGAGAGAGACACATTGATTGGTTGACCCAACTGGGATGGGCATCAAAGCTGCAAGCTGCAAGCCAGATACAGGCCCTTGAACCTGAAGACCTTTCAGTGTGTGGGCCGACACTCCTAACTACTAAGCAACACTGGCCAAGGCTGTTTAAATTTCACTTTGTACTTGTTAGCTATTGTCCATCCATTTTATAAATCTAAGTGAAAGATAAATGTGGTGATTTCATGTTAATAAATGGAGAGGTTTGATCAGATGCTTTTGGTGGTTTTTGTTTCCCTGCAGCTCCTTGGATGAGGCCACCTATGAAAGACTGGCCGAGGAGACCCTGGACTCCTTGGCGGAGTTTTTTGAAGACCTTGCAGACAAACCTTACACATGTGAAGACTATGACGTCTCCTTTGGGGTACCTCTTCACTTATTTTCATTTTCTTGTTTCCCCCCTAAGAACTTGAGCTCACTAAAATAAAGGATTCCCCTCCAGCAGAGGGAAGCATCCTACAGCCCATGGTGAAGGGTGAGATCAAAAGGCTTGGGTTTGCATTCCAGCCCTGCTCCACCAGGCTTGTCACCTGGGGTGCGTCACTCATCTTCTTTGATCCTCATTTTTTGCTGAAAAAATACAGATTCTGAGGCTTCATTCCGGACCCATAAAGATAAACCAGAAAGGGACCCAGCATGTGTTTGTCTCATCGGGCTGGCATGTGGAACACTGCACGAGACCACTAGTTTTAGGTAGGACAAGATATGGCTGAGAAATATTCCGACTATACTGACAGGGGCCCCACTCCTGGGAGATTCTGATACAGTAGGTCAGGGTGCATTCATAGGAAGCATTTATTTTAAAAGCTCAACTGAAATTCTAATGTATATACTTGGGTCCCATCCCTAAAAGTTTTTTGATTTTTTTGTTTTTTCTTTTTTAAATATATTTTTTATTGATTTGGAATAGAAAGGGACAGGGAGAGAGAGATAGAAACATCAATGATGAGAGAGAATCATTGATCTGCTGCCTCCTGCATGCCTGCTACTGGAGATCGAGCCCACAACTGAGCATGTGCCTTTGATGGGAATTGAACCCGGGACTCTTCATTCTGTAGGCCGACACTCTATCCACTGAGCCAAACCAGCTAGGGCCCTAGGAGGTTTTATTTAATGGATACGGGATGCAGCCCAGACAGGCATTGCAGTTTTATTTATTTTTAATATTTTTTATTGATTTTTATTTTTTATTTTTACTTTTTTTACAGAGAGGAAGGCAGAGGGATAGAGAGTTAGAAACATCCATGAGAAATTAACATAGATCAGCAGCCTCTTGCACACACCCTACTGGGGATGTGCCTGCAACTAAGGTACATGCCCTTGACCGGAATTGAACCTGAGACCTTTCAGTCCACAGGCTGATACTCTATCCACTGAGCCAAACAGGTTTCAGCATGCATTGCGGTTTTAAAGTTTTTTAAATCCGCTCCTCATTTGACTCTAGTATACACCTTAGGCCAGAACTTGACTGAATGAAACGTGAGCCCCACATCCCAGAAGCCAAGGGAGTGCCGGTCTAAACCTACTGGCCACCAGGTGGCAGACCTTAGCAGTCGTCAGCCTTTGGATTTAGAATTACTATATTGGTTAGGCCTTTGGGAGCAGTTCTTTTTTTGCCATTGGGAGAAAATCCCCTGCAGAGGTTAATCCTCTTGACAGCCCTTAATTAATATCGGGAAATGTCATGAAGTGTGCATGCTGGATTACACCGTGGAATTATTTAGGACACCCAGTTGTCAGGCTACAGTGATAGAAATACTGTTGGATATGGCTGTTGGAGCTCTGGCTAGAGAAGAGACGCCCTCAGAGGGAGCAAGCAGCTGGACAGGTGTGGCTTCGTTGGTGGAGCATCATCCCATGCACCAACAGGAGCTGGTGGCAAAGTCTGGTTGTAAGGACAGTAGGGACTTGATAAAAAAAAAAAAAAATAGAGACAGTGCACAAGACAGGAATGAATGCCTTCCAGGCAGTTTTCATGGTTACTGGCAGCCGAGCATGTGGCAGTGTCCAGGCAGGGTTTTAGAAGTGCCTGTGCAGATAGCCTCAGAGGGATGGTTCGAGCTAGGGAAGTTACAGGCCCTCTTCCCCTAGATATCAAGGGCTGTTGCTAAAGGAAAATCAAGTCTCGGGCTAAGCTCTGCCACACCTGCAAGCATTTATTAACAGGTCACAAAAACAGTTACAACACCTGTTCTTATAGGATTGCTGAAGCCCCACCTTGACCCAAAATACTTTGCATAAATGTTTTATTAGAAGCAGCTGTGTCAGTATTCACCTCACTGAGTCCAGCAGCAAAAGCTGCTGCTCAGTGGTGGGTCACAGGACCTCACTGAGTCCCCCTTCCAGTGTCTCCCTGAACAGTGATTCAGCTGCTGGGCTTTCCAGATCCTGGAGCCCATTCCTGCAAGGGAAGAGGCACCTGTCTGTTTGTTTTTCCAGCCAATCCATTACCATTCTACTCACCAGCATAAAATTATTCCTAGCAAACTATTTGTTGAAGACATATAGTAGCTGCCTCTGATTAATACTTCTAATTACGTACTTTGAAATGCTAACTATCCTGAGGTGTGACTCCTGATTAGAATCCTTCAAGTGCTAACTTACCTATTGCACATATAAGACATGTCAATGTAAGAAGCATTCAGACCTTTTGAGAATTTTTGTGAGTTTTTTTAGCCAAATTGACAACCATGGCTGGGAAGCAAAATCTCAATAGATTGAGAAAATGCTCTGGAAAAATGGCAGTTCTGCACCCTGCTTTATAGATTACAATCAAAAGAGGACGGAAATGGGTTCCATGAAATCCATTAGTAATAGATTAGGGAGGCAGGAGAAGGCAATGTGGGGAAACTTCTGGAATTGAATAAAAAAGT
>PVJN01020209.1:0-36202 GCA_004026805.1 Lasiurus borealis | reverse complement strand
TTTTGTAAAAATTCAATAACCCTACAGGATCAAAACTCCATATGGAAAGCAAGTGCTACATTGATCTAAAACTAGAATGAAACAGAATTTGTTTATTAAAAGTTTCTCATAATTTTGGTTTGTTTTACATTATGAAATCAATACCAAATTCATTTGATTCAGAAATTGAGTACTGAAATTACTATTTAAGATGATTTCACTATTTAAGATGATATGGAAGAATTAAATAAGAATTCAAAGTTGCAATCAATTTCTTTCTGTTCCTCAGTTTTAAGTGTCTATCATATTTAATTTATTTTCTGGTATTTCTTTATTTTTTAAAGATTGTGTTTTTGTTGTTTTTAATGAGAGGTTTCTATAAAAGGTTATGAGGTTTTATATAAAATAAATGTTTTTTTCTTTTTATCCTACACTCAGAAAGAGGAAGAAGAAAAACAAAAGAGTAGAATAAAATCTGGCTTAATTTAAACTCAAGCTAAACTTTCAAAACTACAAGCTCCTTCTATGAAGCCAGCACCACCCTAATACCAAAACCAGATAAAGACAACACAATGAAAGAGAATGACAAGCCAATATCCCTCATGAACATAGATGCCAAAATCCTCAACAAAATTCTAGCAAATCAGATCCAGCAGTACATCAGAAAGATTATACACCATGACCAAACAGGATTTATCCCAGGAATGCAAGGATGGTACAATACCCACAAATCAATAAACATGATACATCACATAAACAAATTGAGAGATAAAAATCACATAGGCATATCAATTGATGCAGAAAAACATTTGAGAAAATCCAATACCCTTTCTTGATAAAAATTCTCAACAAAGTGGGAATAGAAGGATCATCACTCAACATAATAAAAGCTATATATGATAAGCCCATAGCTAACATCATACTCAACGGGTAAAAACTAAAACCATTTCCCCTAAGAACAGGAAGAAGACAGTGATGCCCACTCTCACCATTCCTGTTTGACATAGTACTGAAAGTATTAGCTATTGCAATTAGACAACAAGAAAAAATACAAGGCATACAAGTTAGAAAAGAAGAAGTAAAGCTGTCCTTATTTGCAGATGATATGATATTGTACACAAAAAACTCTAAAGACGCCATAAAAAAACTAATAGACTTAATAAATGAATTCAGCAATGTAGCAGGATACAAAATTAATGCCAAGAAATCTATGGCATTTCTATACACCAATAGTGAAGTTACAGAAAGAGAAACTAAAAAAGCACCCCCATTTACCATTGCACCAAAAAAATTAAGATACCTAGGAATAAACTTAACTAAGGAGGTAAAAGACCTATATGCGGAAAACTACAGGACACTAAAAATAAAAAAGATAGAGGAAGATGTAAACAGATGGTAGAACATACTATGCTCATGGATTGGAGATCAACATCATTAAAATGTCCATACTACCCAAAGTAATCTATAGATTCAATACACTCCCCATTAAAATACCAATGGCATATTTCACAGACCTAGAAAGAACTCTCCAAAAATTTATCTGGAATAAAAAAAAAATATCCCAAATAGCCCCAGCAATCCTGGGAAAGAAGAACAAAGCAGGTGGGATCTCAATACCAGATTTCAAGCTGTATTACAAAGCTACTGTTCTTAAAAGAGCATGGTACTGGCACAGGAACAGACATATATACCAATGGAATAGAATAGAGAATCCAGATATCAACCCAAACCACTATACTCAGTTAATATTTGACAAAGGAGGCATGAACATACAAAGGAGTCAAGACAGTATCTTCAATAAATGGTATTGGGAAAATTGGACAGACACATGGAAAAAAATGAAACTAGACTACCAACTTACACCATACACAAAAATAAACTCAAAATGGATACAGGACTTAAACATAAGATGAGAAACCATAAAAATACTAGAGGAATCTACAGTCAGAGAAATCTCAGACATATGCCAAAGGAATTTCTTCACTGATACTACTCCTAGGACAATTGAAGCTAAAGGGAAAATAAACAAATGGGATTGCATCAAAATAAAAAAGCTTTTACACAGCAAAAGAAACCATCAACAAAACAACAAGAAAGACCACTACATGGGAGAACATATTTGCAAACGTTATCACTGATAAAGGGTTCATCTCCAACATCTACAGGCACCTTATACAACATAATAAAAGGAAGATAAATGATCCAATAAAAAAAATGGGCAATGGACCTAAATAGAATCCTTTCAAAAAAAAGACAGAAAGAAGGCAAAGAGACACATGAAAACATGCTCAAAGTCACTAATTATCAGAGAGATGCAAATCAAAATGACAATGTGATACCATCTCACACCTGTCAGAATGGCAATCATCAACAAATCAATAAATGACAAGTGTTGGTGAGGATGTGGAGAAAAATGAACCCTCATGCACTGCTGGTGGGAATGCAGACTGGTGCGGCCACTGTGGAGAACAGTATGGAGTTTCCTCAAAAAACTAAAAATGGAACTCCCATTTGACCCAGTAACCCCACTTCTAGGACTATATCCCATGAAACTAGAAACACGAATCAGAAAGGATATATGCACCCCTCTGTTCATAGCAGCACAATTCACCATAGCTAAGATTTGGAAACAGCCTAAATGCCCATCAGCAGATGAATGGATTAGAAAACTGCTACATTTACACAATGGAATACTACCCTGCTATAAAAAAAGAAGGAATTGTGATCATTTGCAGCAGCATGGATGGACCTGGAGAGCATTATGTTAAGTGAAATAAGACAGGCAATGAAAGAAAAATACCACATGATCTTACTCATTTATGGAAAATAAAGAACATTATAACCTGATGAATAAAAATATAGATACAGAGGCAGCAAAGCACTGAACAGACTGTCAAATTACAGTGGGAAGGCTGGGGAGTGTTGGGAAGGGAAGGAAATAGATCAAGAAAGGACTTGTATGCATGTATATAGCACACCAATGGACACAATTCACTGGGGGGATGGAATGAGGGCATGCAATAGGGTTAGGGGAGGCTGGGAGAAAGTCAATGGGGGGAAAAAGAAGATATATGTACTAATATATGTAATACTTTAAACAATAAAAATTTTAATAAAATAAAATTATGTCAAATGTATGAATATACAGGAGATCTGTGTAGTAACAGGAATAGGGGATATAGATTATTGCTGCTCTCCTCTATTCTAATAAGCCTAAATTCCTAAATTTATACTCAGCCTGAACTCTGGGAAAGACATAATTTTATACAATGGTAATTTTACTAGTACTGGGTTAGCAGGCAAGTCTAGATTATGCTGATTATTGGGTGATATAATTAATTTCCCTGGGCCTTAGTTTTCTCATCTATATAATGGGGATAACATTCTCCATAGCTCCTCTCAGGGTTCTAGTGAGGATACAAATAAAACAATGGTATGTAGAAATTACTAGTATATTCAGCTGTTTAGCCACCACCACATCATGAGAGTCACTCTGGGAAGCTGCTTTAATCCCATCTCTGCATATACATTTGTCACATGCACAGGTTTTTACCAGGAACCATTTCAATGGCAATGGCAATGCCTGCTTGAGTCTCTCCTGTAAATCAAGTGTTAAGAAGTAAAAGAAGTGTGTTACTTTAAAATTATGTGTCTTTAGGGAGTGGCTCTAGGGTCAAGCCTCTGGCCGACCTGTGGCAGGTCCACAAACAAGTCCCAGCCTGGAGGGCAGAGCGCTCCTAGCATAATTAAACCTGACCTTGTAGCCCTTCCTAATTCCTTTCTAAATAGCTAATGGGCTTTTAGAGGTGCAGCAAGTGTTGCCAAAACAAGATCATTTGTAAACCTGTTAATCTACCCTTGTTCTAATCAATAAAGCATCGGCTTGCAGGCTGGGTCTTTTGTGTCCTTATCCATGGAGCTCCAACTGCATTCTCTTGTCTGTCTTTTCTTCAATCCTTCACCACCCCTCCTCAGGTTCACCCTGGGCCGTGCTGGTGCAGCACAGTTTCTATGGATGAAATAGTTTACTTTTAGGAGTTTCCAAAAGGAAATTTTAATAGTGTATTTTTGATTAATTGTCTTTTAGTGGATTTTATTTCTGGAGATGCTAAATTTGTATATGATGACAATGGAGCTTGAATCTTTGGGGCTTGTTCTGTGGTGTTTCTTTGAACATAAATTAACATCCCAGACAAAATGCATTTTGTCTTCTGTTTACAGGGATCATGAAGTTTTTTTTCTAGGAATTAAGTAGTTTTGAGGCCTATAAATGTGACTACATTACATTCAGAATGCACTTGTGTGGTCTTATAAAAATGCTAATTCTGATTCCTCTTTAGACAGATACTCACCAGTACCATCTATACACATATAGCAACAAAGTAGTGAATGTGATGATGCTGAAAATCTATGCACATAAAAACCGAGTGACTAGAATGACAGGTCACTATAATGAGCACTGCAGCTGGCCAACTGGCCCAATCAGGGGTGGGGCCAGTCAGCCAACCTCCCTCAGCCCCTCCCATCTCCCCCACTGGCCTGCCCAATAGGGGTGGGCCAGCCAGACCCCACCCATGCACAAATTCATGCACTGGGCTTCTAGGTGGTCCATACAATGGTATCATCTAGCTTTATTGCAAGTCAGATAATATAGTTTTAATAAATGAATAGATTAAAAGTCTCCCACTTAAACTTATAACTTAAAATCTACTTGTTGAACCACCATTAATTCTGCCATTAGCTTTCCTGCTGATTTTCTTAAAAGTTCAGCTTCAGTCATGTGGCCTCCCCACTCAATCTTTCCATGGCTCCCCATTACCTACTAAATCATAGACAGATTCCTTCCCTATGAGACTCTTTCTAGATCCATTCAGCTTTATTTCTTACACTAGCATACTTGCACATAACTACCACAAAGGTGGGCAAATGAAGTGGGTGGTGTTTTCTGCCCCAGAGCAGACAACAAGTCCATCTACCAGGAGCTAAAACGGAATGTTTTCATGCCATGAATTCTCTTTGGACTCTCAGACATAGCAGCACCCCTGTCTTACACTGTCAAAACAATTCAACCCTCAGAGACTCTCTTTTCTTCCTAACCAGCCTTTGTTTTAAGTCTTGTCCCTGATGGTGCTCACTGAGAGCTTTCAAACTCAGCTGGGCTACTGGACTTTTGCCTTTGGAAACATGCCCTGCCCCTGTGTTGACACCGTGGCATCTATCCATTTCTGACTACTGGTCTTTGCTCTCAGATTTCCTTTTGGCAATTGTGTTATTCCTCCAGCTTGGGCCGATCCTGACTTCAGTCTTCATGCGACGTTGCCCCATCTGTCATTCAGTCATCCTCTCCGCCCTTCTTGGCTTCGGCTGCTATTGACCCAGTCTCATACCTTCAGGTGGAGGTTGGAAACACCCTCCTCTGGGACTTGGCAGCCAGTCGTCACACCACACCATATGTTGTAGCCAAACTAGCCTAGTCATCTAGTCTGGTGGCTGCCTAGAATTTCTCTCCTCCTGCTAGGATTTTAAAGAATTGGAAGGTGCTATCTGTCCTTCGAGTCCTACCTTAAATGTCATCTCTTCAGTGAAGCTTTCTTTATCTGATTCCCTTAGGCAAAATTAAACAGTTCTCTCTCAGTATGCCCATAGTACTTTTTGTTTATTTGAATTTGTAATAATCTTATCATTTCATAATTCCAAACCAGGCAAATGTATCTGCCTTATGGCCCAGCTCAGATACTACTTTTTGTATCTCTCTTGGACATTCTCCCTGCTCACTGCTGAGGAAATAATTCCTTTCCCTATTTCCTTGACACGCATGACATATCTAAGTTCCTCAATGGCAGGCATATATTTTATTCTTTTGTGTATTGCCTACACCCAGCTCAGTGAGTTGTCAATAGGTTTCTGTAAAATTTCACTGTTGACATGAACTTTTACCTATGTTATTCTATTCAATCTTCACAATGACAAATAAGAAAAAAAGAACAGCTATTATCCTCATGAGAAGAGAAAACCAAGACTCTGAGAAGTTAAACAATTTAGTCCAATTTCAGGCATAACCAGAATTGGGTCCTAACAGACTTTAAGTCTAATTAACTTAATATTATTCATTTATTCATGTATTCATTTATTCATTCATTCTTTTGAAACTCTGAGTTCCAGAGTTTCAAAGGTACATGAAATAGGATTTTGCCCTAAGAGGACTCATCCAATGGTAAAGATTAAAAATAAATAAACATATAATATAGTTTGATACATGCTTTTATAGAAAAATTTAAGATTGTATCTGAACATATATATGAGTATATATCTAGATTATATGGGGTAGAGAAGGGCCTGGAAACAGTTTTTTATATGGAATGAATCCTAATTTGGATCTTAGTAGGGAAGGACATTTCTAGTTAGGAAGAAAACATGCACAAAGCTATGGAATTGTGAGAAGATACGACCCCTCCAGGGAGTTGCATGCACATTAGGATGGCAGCTGTGCAGAGAGTATGAGGAAAGGCCAGGCAGAGAGTTGACACACTTCCTGGAAGAGATGGTGCATAAATAACAAAAACAGCGTCAAAGCAGAATTACTCAACTGTTATTTGGCTTCCCTGTTCTCTATGAAGGGTAATAACATTAAAAAAAAAAAAAAAGAAGAAGAAGAAGAAGAAGAAGAAGAAGAAGAAGAAGAAGAAGAAGAAGAAGAAGAAGAAGAAGAAGAAGAAGAAAGAAAGAAAGCCACCTTAGTCATCATCAAGTTTTAAAACTGAAAGTAAGTATGGAAGTAGGGAGATATCATGCACATTTGCTATTTCAAATGACTTAAAATTCTCATATCCAGCCAGAATGTATCAGGGGATGGATGAACTAAAAGAGGGCACATCCCCAGAAATCCCCTCCCAAAGGTGCTGGCAGATGTGGTGCCTGGTGAGAGTCTGCTTCCTGGTTCATAGTTGGCTCTTTTGTACTGTCCTCACATGACAAAAGGGCAAAAGAGCTCTCTGGGATCTTTTTCAAAAGGGCACTAATGCCATCATTGAGGGCTCTACCCTCAGGACCTAATCACCTCCCAAAGGTCTTACCCATCTAATAACATCACATTGGGGGTTAGAATTTCAACATATGGATTTTGTGGGGATATAAACATTCACTTCATAGCAGTGGGTGTGCTTGTTTAAATGATTGGTCATTGGTGACTATCTCAGTCCTCAGATCCTCTTTCCTCCTCAGAGGTGGGGCTGAAACTTCCAACCCTCTAACCACAGTTGGTTCCTCTGGCTATCAGCCCCATCCTGAAGCTATCAAGCTACCTAAAAGGATAACCTCATTAGCATAATCTCAGGCACTACTGCAAGGGCCTTATAATTAAAAAAAAAAAAAGCCCCCTCTCTCCTCTAGCACTTGGGAACTTCCAGAGATTTTAGAAACTCTTGGGCTAGGAACCAGGACAAAGACCAAATATACATTTCTTATTAGATTCAAAGTCACATATTTACAGTATGTGTAATAGTTTATTCATTCTCATTGTTGTATAGTGTTCTATTTCATGTGTGTATTACAATTTATTTATTTATCCCTTACATTTTTAAGGGACATGGAGGTTGTGCCCAATACTCAGAATAATACCATATAAATGTTCTTCACATGCCTTTCGTTAATCTTATGTACATATTTTTAAAAATATAGGTATTTTATTGATTTTTTTTTACAGAGAGAAAGGGAGAGGGCTAGAGAGCCAGAAACATCAATGAGAGAGAAATATCCATCAGCTGCCTCCTGCACACCCCTTACTGAGGATGTGCCCACAACCAAGGTTCATGCCCTTGACTGGAATCAAACCTGAGACTCTTGAGTCAGCTGGCCGACTCTCCACTGAGCCAAACTGGTTAGGGCTTATGTACATATTTTTTATAGGCCTATATCTATAAGTAGAACCGCTGGGTCATGGGATGATCATGTGTTCAAATTTTGTAGTCACAGTCATATTAGCATAATGACACTTTTGTCAATGATGGATCACACATATGATGGTGGTCTCCTAAGACTATAATAGAGCTGAAAAGTTCCTATCACATAGTGATGCTGCAGCCATCATAACATCATAATGCAACACATGGAAAGTAAGGTTCTAGGCCTTTATACTCACACACCACTCATGCACTGACTCACCTGGAGAATCTTCTAGTACTGAAAGCTCAATTAATGGTGAGTGCTCCAAGCAGATGTAACTTTTTTTAAAAAAATCTTATACCATAGTCTTATTGTACCTTTTTTATGTTTGTGTATGTTTAGATACCCAAATACTACTATATCATAGTTGCCTAAAGTATTCACTACAGTAACATATTATACAGGTTTATAGGCTAAGAACAGTAAGTAATAACATAGAGCCTTGGTGTGTAGTATGCTATACCATCTAGGTTTGTATAATTACACTCTCTGATGTTCTTTAAGGACGAAATTACCCAATGTTGCATTTCTCAGAATGTATCCTTGTCACTAAGCAAGGCATGACTACACTACCAATTTTCCAAAGAATTTGTACCAATTTATAATATCAATGGTGTGAATGTGATTTCAGATTACTTCATATCCATACTAACATTTAGTAATTACATTTTTTAATAAAACATAACTAGCTGGTAGTAACATTGTGTAACTTGTTTTGCTATTAATTCTTATTACTCTGATATATAATTAGACTGATAGCCTTCTCTTACATGTATAGGTCTCTTTTGTGATATTCCTTTACCCTAATGATTTGCAAGAGTTCTTTACATGTTTTGAATGTATGAATATGAATCCTTTGTTGATCATTTGTATTAAAAAAAATATTGTCACTTTTTCTGTGGCTTGCCATTTTACCTTCTGATGGTATCTTTGTATTATCACAGCAGTCAAATTTATTGATTTGTTTCATATTAGTGTTTTTTTTACCTATTTTAGAAATATTAAATACCTCAAATCCATGGAAATTTTCTCCATATTCCTTCTAAAAATTATTTCACTATCGACTTTCAAATGTATAATCCACGTTGTTTTTTTTTTGCTGTAAAATTATCTATTTGATCCAACAGCATTAATTAAAAATAATTTCCCTTACTTGTTGCACTGTCATTTTTATCATAAAACAAGGGATTGTAGATAATAACTCTATTTCTAATGACTTTCTTTTCTATTCTTTTGTGCACTTGTGTATTCCCTTGCATGAGTACCACATTATCTTAATCACCACAGTTTTTAAATAAATCTTAATATATGGTTGTGTAAAGAGTCTAGCTTCATTCCTTGTCCTCGAGATCACTTAGCAAGATTTGGTCTGCAATTGCACATGTTAGAACTTTTCATTGTATTCCACATTTATATCATGTTCTCTGCTCTAGTTCTCATCTTTTTGCTCTCTGTGTTTAGCCAAATCCATTTTACTGCCTTGTCCTTTCGTTTTACTCGACCTCTATTCTGTTGTCTTCAATCTGGTATTAGATTAATCCACTGAGTTCTAAATACAATGTTAGAAATCTAGAATCTTCATCTGATTTTTTTAGCAATCAACTCCAACTTGTTTAGGAACATCCTCTCTTTTCAAATATATTCTTGAAGATGCTATTCACCATTACTTTAAAATCTGGTTCTTATGACTCCAACAGCTGTTTCCATTGTTTGTTTTTCTCTTTGTCCTATTTCTAAATGTGCTTGGCTTTTTTAAATTAAAAAAAATGTACATCAAAATTGGGGAGGATCATGATGTTACCTCTAGCCAGACCAGGTTCACTTTGCTATTTAATAGAGAGAGTAGGACACCTTCATCGCTTCACCCAATTCAGGACTGGACCAGAACCAAAGTGGGAGTTTCTACCTTGGTATGTCCTACATAAGTTGTTTTCCCCTCAACGCTGTAAATTCTCTTCTGTTTTGAAATAAAACTACCGACTGTCAGGCTAACGTCTCTGCACCTCCTTTCTTTCTATGATATTTTCAAAATGACTTGCTTGGCATCCTAGAGCTCCGTCCCTTATTTTCTCTAGCCCTGGGAGATTGGCAAATTCTCTGATGGTTCTCCGTTACCATCCCTGACATTGTATTAGGTCAGTAGCTGGAATGTCTCCCAAGTAGAATACACTTGCTATTTTACAGCCTTATCTCTTCCCCTCTTTGTGCTTTGTGGTTTCCTGCTTTCTGGGGGTGTACATACATAAATATCATATTCTGTCTTATTTTTTGAGTTGCTCTCAGCAGAGGCACTGCTCTGCTACAAAATAACTCCACAAAAGCTAAATGTATATAGGTCACTATCTGAATAATATTTAATATCAATAAACAAAGAAAATAAAGTAATTTAGCTAACGTGACATTCTTAGGGGAAGTTATGGGAAAGAATTCACACACTGTTGTCTAATACTGTCAGATGCCTACAGAAGTGTATATATATATATATATATATATATATATATATATATATATATATAGAGAGAGAGAGAGAGAGAGAGAGAGAGAGGTAGCTGTTATTAGAATACAGAAGGTATTTTCCCAGTAGTCAGAAAGAATATAACCTAGCCAGTGTGGTTCATTGGTTGAGCACTGACCTATGAACCACGAGGTCACAGTTCAATTCTTAGTCAGGGTACATGCCCAGGTTGTGGGTTTGATCCTCAGTAGGGCAGGGGTATATAGGAGGCAGCCAATCAATGTCTTCTCCACATTGATGTTTCTCTCACTCTCCTCTCCTTCTCAAAAAATCAATAATAAAAAAGAATCTTTTAAATACACTGTCTCCCTGGAAAACTTGTTTTAGCTACATAAGTGTGCTTGCATGTGTGCACATGCATGCTAGGTCACACATCTTATAGTTGTATATTAGTTACCTATTGCTGTGTAACAAGTTACGTCAAACCTTAGTGGATTAAAATAGCCTCATATATTGTCTTACAGTTTCTGAGCCAGAAATCTGGGCATGGCTTGCCTTTGTCCTCTGACTCTAGGTCTCTCATAAGGCAGCAGTTATCTTGAGGCTTGGTTGGAAATATTCAATTCCCAGCCCACTCACTTGGTTGTTGGCAGGATTCTGTGACTTCTAGACTGTTGGATTGAGGTCTCAGTTCCTCACACATGTTGGCTGGAAGACTCCTTCTGCTTCTTGCCACATGGGCCACTCCACAGAGCATCTCACAGCATGGCATCTTGCTTCCTAGAGCAAATGAGAGAATGTCAGCTATCAGCACCAGAGAGGCCTAACAAGATGGAACTCATCATCTTCTGTAACCTAATCACAGAAGTGATATCTTACTACTCGCATGTTCTATTTGCCAGAAGCTGGTTACTAGGTCTAGCCCACATTTGGATTAGAGGACTCCACATAGGCATGAATTCTAGGAGGTAAGTATCTCGGAAATTCATACCAGAAGCTGCCTAACACAAGCAGGCTGTAGTTATTAAGTATTGTATTCATTGCTTCCCTTGGGCGTGCATGACTAATCCTAGGAAGGTATATAAAAGTGGTTCTTTCACTGATAGAAAGTTGTTATAGAGAAGTTCCACTATCCTTTCCTAAAATTCTTAAAGTCTGGGCCCTTTCCCCACTGCTCTGCTAATGATAATTGCCATTTCTAGCATCTTATCGTCAATATGTCAGGCACTCTTCCAAACATCTTACAAATATTTTAGCTTATTTAATCTTCCAAAGTACTAATGAGATAGGTGGTATTAGTAATCATCTTTCAGATGAAAAAACTAATGCACAGACAGGTACAAAATTACCAAGGGGCAGAGCTGGGACTTGAACTTAGAAGCTTAGTTCCAGAGAAAAGGCTCTTAGTCACAATGTATAAGATAAAATCTCCACTGAATCTTCTAAAAGCTAAGCCCAATGACCCAATGACTCTTCTCATCTTCTTTCCCTTTCTGCAGTATGTGTTCAGTGGACAACCTTAAGTTTCCTGGCATTTTCACTTCCTGTGGCTTTCAGAACACCACACTATCATGACTATATAACAATGATTCTTTTCCCTGACATTAGATAATGGTATATATGCCATTTGACTCTTCTCTTCAATTTTAAGCCACTTAGAGCTACAGATCAGTTAAACTTATCTGTGGAGTTGGTAGAGTGAGTGCATAATAATAATTAATTTACTAATATTTATGTAGAAATACATTCAGTGTAGATTGAACATAGTAATTATGCTCTCACTGTGTGATTCACTCAACAATAGCAATGGAGCAGCTGTTCTCTACCAGGTACTATTCTCAGTTCTGGGAAACAACAGAAAACAAACTAGAAAAAAAAACTCTTAGCAATCATGAAGCTTATAATCTACTCACATGCGTTTAAAAGAAATGAATAAAAGAAATGTGTTCAGGCCTGGCCAGCGTGGCTCATTGGTTGAGCGTTGACATATGAACCTGGAGGTCATGATCCCATTCCTGGTCAGGACACATGCCCAGTTTGAAGGCTTGATTCCCAGTGGGGGACGTGCAGGAGGCAGCCAATCAATGATTCTCTCTCATCATTGATGTTTCTATCACTCCCTCTTTCTTCCCTCTGAAATCAATAAAAAAATATATATTTTTTTTTGTAAAAAGAAATGTGTTCAGATTAGCTTGCCTCAATGTATATCTGAATGCTACCTAGTCATTTATCTATATAATAGGGGAATATGCAAATTAGCTGGGATACTATAACATCGCCACCAAACAGCAGGGTCCTGAGTCTGCATGGTGGCTGGCCAGGACCAGGGACTTCAGGCTGCACCCCTCGCCTAGCAGGGCTTGACAGGGGATCTCAGGACGTGTCCCCTGTCCCAGCGCTGGGCCGGAGGACCTCAGGTCATGACCCCACCCAGCAGGGCTTAACGGGGATCTCAGGCCACTCCCCTCATCTGGCAGGGCTTGCTGGGAGACCTCAGGCTGAGCCCCTTGCCCAGTGGGGCTTGACAAGGGACCTTAGGCCAAGTCCCCCATCCCAGTGCCAGGCCAGAGTATCTCAGGCCACGCCCCCAGGCTTGGCAAGTCTTGACAGGGAACCTGAGACTGCACCCCCACCCCCAACCCAGCACCGGGTCAGGGGAACTGAGGCTC
This sequence comes from Lasiurus borealis, assembly GCA_004026805.1. Lineage (NCBI taxonomy): Eukaryota > Metazoa > Chordata > Mammalia > Chiroptera > Vespertilionidae > Lasiurus > Lasiurus borealis. The sequence continues at coordinate 23,158 of PVJN01020209.1, read as the reverse complement.
TGCCCCCTGCCAGGCTGGGGGACATGAAATTGTACCCCCCCACCCAGAGAGGCTTGACAGGGGTGGTGCCGGCCAGGTATGGGTCTCTGTGTTTTTGAAGTGCATGCGGGTGGTGTGTGGGGACTTCACTCTAGGTCCTGTGGTGTGCCCCAGACTATATGACAGGAGGGAGATTTTCATATACATTTTACTAATTTTCTTTCATCTCTGACACTTCTATTATAGAGAAAGGGCAAATACAGCACTATTAAAATATTTCCTCTAGTTCTCTTAATGTGCACAAATTTCATGCATTGGGCCACTAGTAAATACATAAGTCACCAAAGGTATGGTTGTCAGTGTAAATCAGAACATAATTTTATTGTCTTTACTTACATTTAATACCGTGAAATTCCTTTCCAGTAAGGTTCTGTGCCTCCATGAATGTTCAAAACTATTCTAGACATTGATGTTATAGATACCAAAAAGAGGTTGAAAGGACTCTCATTTTTATCCTTGGTTAAAATGTTTTATTGCCTCCTTTACAAATAATAAAAGATAGAGCTTAATGTAATAATTTCCTTTCCAGAAGAATTCAGAGCCTGTTTTCTTATTCGGTCTCTCAGTTTCTCAGGTTTCCTGAATTCCCCAAAATCTATTTTCACATGCAATACTTAGCTTCTGGGCCATAATGGTTTTCTCAGCCATCTCCCCTCCCCATTTCTTTCTATTTCACTGATTCTTAAAGACACCCTGTTGCCTTACTCAACTGCTCTCAGTTTCAACCACCACAGCACATTATGAAATCACTTATTATAATAGTCGAGAAATATGTCATAAATTGGGATTCTATTGTGGCTTAATAATTAGTTGCAACCACAGAAAGAATTTCACACCAGATGAGGAAAAGCATTTTAACCCTGCTAAGGCAACCTGCTTTCTTATTCATTTGCAAAATTTCTTAGTTTTTTTTGTTGTTGTTTGTTTGTTTCTTTTGTCTGAAAAGTAATTACTAAATCTTACAGGGTCTAGTCTACACAGTTAACTGGGAGCATCATGAAGCTGCAATTACTCTCATGTGATTTGTTTCTCATCATAATCTGTGCCAAGTCACACTTCTGGGACATTAGAAGTACCAAAGTTACTCAGGTTCTTTATAAATTAGGAAAGTATCTTTGTTGCCACCCACAAAATACTTTGTGTGTCTTTAACAAAGCCTACCATTTTTTTCAAATAATGTATTCTCCCAAAGAGCACATCTTGTTTTGGGTGACAAATGCTTCCGCAGGCACTGGGGAAATCAGAGTGGAGACAGTCATTATAGATATTTTTCCCCACTAACTCAGACAATTGAATGTATTAATAGGGACAGAGGAACATTTTAATGAGAGCTGTGCTCACTGTAGAACAATGAACAAAATGTTTCTATTTTATATATGAGGAAGACAAATTATGAGATTTTTCTGCTATAGGTTTTATTTTCAAAAAAAATTGGCAAGCACGTGAAATATTAAAAGAATTTTTAGAGGTATTTGCTTTTTTTGTGTTTATATTCAATGATTTTGCCATTTGTCAATACTTCCCTGTTACAGCAGATCTATACATAAGGTCATTTAAATTTTAAATACTTTCTAGATTGAGGACTTTAAATAAAAATATTGAATTCATATTTTAATGTTTGTCAGTTATCAAATATCTTTTAGGTGTCTCAAGTTCATTTGTGTTTAGTCAATATTATAAATTACAAACTTACATGTGGATGAATATAAAACCAGTTACTATCATGCATATACTTTTATAAACTATTTTGTTCCTGTGAAGAAAATTTTATTTTATTAGTGGTGATGAAGTTAATGAGAAACCATGGTCTATTTGGTATATTTACTTTTCCTAACCCCTAAAATCTCTTTGTTTATAATTTAGATAAGTTAACTACACTGAAAAAACTGACCTGGAGACCCTATATGGCTTAGCATGTGGTATTGAAAGAAGAGACACAAAAGAATTTGATGAAGTGCTATAAAAATATTTTCCCATTTATTTTGCTCAAATTACTATACCCTTTTAAAGAAAAATGTATAATAAAATGAACTTTATGAATTTATATAAACATATGTTCTCTGGCGATCTACATTAGACTTTTATTCCAAGCATATTTTAGAGAATATAAAAATAAATGTGGTCGCCCTAGCTGGTTTGGCTCCGTGGACCGAGTGTCAGCCCTCAGACTAAAAGGTCTTGAGTTTGATTCTGGTCAAAGGCACAATCCCTAGCCCTGGGTTTTGGCACATGCAGGAGACAACCAATCAATGTGTCTCTCTCACATCCATATTTCTCTCTCTCTCCCTCTCTCCCTCTATTCCACTCTCTTTAAAAACTAATGGAAAAAATATCTTCAGGTGAGTATTAACAAATAAAAACCAAAATAAATAAATAAATGTGGTCCACAGTTCTTTGATTCTACAAACAAAATAAATTTGAATTCTCCTCCCTTTGCTGTTTCACTGTCATTGGTTTTCTCCATATTCACTGCTGCTCTTTCAGGGTCCTCCTTTGAAATCTTTCCCTCTCCCTGCCTTTTTGTTTTGTTTTGTTTTGTTTTGTTTTGTTTTGTTTTGTTTTTTGTTAAGTTAACAAAAAATAGGCAATATTATCTTCTAGAAGAATATTTATGGTCACGAAGTTTCCAAATTTCTATTACATTCCTCTGTTTTTCTCAGGGTCCCACTATTAGTGGTGTCCACACAGTACGCACCATATTAAGGGAAACCAGGGAAGAGAAAGAGTATTTCTTAGCTGGCTTCAGAACAATTTTCCTTGAATTCATTTTTCTTTTTACTTTCTATAATTGATAACATATGACCACTGTTTTACTGAGGGCTTCAGGTTTGAACTGTTGCTTACCATAACATTAAATGAAAAATCTTTGTATATATCAAGACAATTGAAAACAAGAGGCTAAGAAGGTGTCACAACTCAAAAACTAACCCAAGATGGACTAGACAGCTACCTCAGGAGTTTGCCTTGCAATTGAGCAGTTCCTAATGGTGTCATGAATACACAAGATCTAGACTGAAGCTCTAATAGTTAGACAGAGTTTATCAAGATTTAGGACAGACTCATAATAACCAAATCCTAAACAAAAATACAATTAATGTAGAGTGGGACTATTGAGAGAAAGATCTGTTTCCCTCTATCTTGTCAAAATGAAGTTTCTGTATTTCTCTTAACAAAGGTAATATATAAACAGTTGTTATGTGTTGTGTTCCCCTAGCCCCAAGTTCAAATGTTAAAGTTCCAACCCCAGGACCATAGAACTTGACTGTATTTGGAGATAGGGTGTTGGAGAGGTAATTAAGTTCAAGTGAGGTCATTCTCGTGTGTCCTAATGCAATATGACTGACATCTTTATAACAAGAGGAACTTTGCACTAAGAGGGAAAACAGTGTGAAGACAATAGGGAGAAAACAGCCATCTACAAGCCAACGAGAGAGGCCTCAGAAGAAATCAACTGTGCTGACATCTCAGACTTCTGACCTCCAGAATTGTGAGAAAAGAAATGGCTGTTGTTTAAGTAAACCAGTTTGTAATGTTTTGTGATAGTATCCCTAGCAAGCAAATTCATTTGTAGAAAAAAAAATTAGGAACAAAAAATAGATAATGACAATAAAGAATACACGCAATACCCCAAATCCCCAAATCACAGTTATAAGATTGAAGTATTATTGAAGTATGCCCTCTTATATATTTTTGAAGATTATATATATATATATATATATATATATATATATATATACCTGTTTTTTAATGCAATTTTTTTAGATATAATTTATAACTTTCTTTCTCACCATTTCTTTGCCTATAGAATGCCTTTAATAGCTGGATAATATTTCATTATATGGTATTATTTTTTATTGCTTAGCCAAGCCTTTGGTAGTGAACATTTAAGTTGTTTTTGAACATTTTTACTCTTATATAAACAGTCTTTGGTTGAAAGCCCAGTTCCACAACTTTATGACTATGTGGATTTAGATCATTTAATTTGTAATAAATTGGGGGAATAACAAAACCAGGTTCATTAAAGAGATGATGGACTATCAGTTCTGAAATATATGGACAAAATCACATATTGAGTTTAGTATTTTTCTTTTAAAACATACTCAATTAGCTGATTAAAATCTTTAGCACCATACCATGAGTCTGGGTCATGTTGATAATACTCTTTGCCAACACCTGATTGCTTGCACATTATTTCAGGGTTTATATCTTACTATACATTTCAGGATTCTCATCACTCAAAAATGTAAAACAGGCAGTTGGTAAATTATTAATTCCATTTTTCAGTGTAGGCTTCACCTAAAAGTTTTCCTTGGATCCAGCATTTTAATAATATATGAGCACTCATACAACTTAACCTTTAAATTTGGTCTAGAATCACAGGCATCTATCTGGATATAGGTTAAATAGGTTCCAGTTCTTTTTCACATTAGCAAAAAGATTGGCCAATAAAGGAAGGAATGGGCAATAAAAAAGTAAAAGTAGTTGAAATTTTTATTGATATGTGTATATTACAAATACTCATCACATTCTGAAGTAGCTTTAGCTTGGCTAAGTATAATTTTTCCCCCATTTTATTTTATTTTACATTTGGAGATTAAAGTCAATTGGCATTTTTGCTTCATTCTCCTAAAGCAAAATTATGTTTAAGTGACCTTCTAATTAATTAGAAAAAGAAGATATTCAGCAGTATATTTTGTGGAATATACAAAAGACACAGATAACATATTTCTATAAATATATTTTTTAGGACAAAATAAGCTTTTTAACTTAAAAGAAGCTATACAAAACTTAAATTGTAATACTGTCAAACTAGGCAACTTGTTTGCTCAGTATAAACAAAATTGATGCAAATACTAATATTCTATGACTACCCTACTTACAGGGGGCAGGTTTTGAAGTATTTACATGATTTAAGGAATTCAACTGTTTTTTTTTACAATATAAATAGAATGTACACAATATAAATATATGTGTTATTATTCAATTATCCTCAGCCTTTGTTTTTTATTTGAAAGTGATAAAAGCACATACAGAGGGTCCCTGATTTATAGAGGTTTGATTTATAATTTTTCCAATTTATGATGGTACAAAAGTAATACTCATTCAGTAGAAATTGTACTTTGAATGTTTAATATTGATCTTTTCCAGGGGCTATCAACATGCAGGACTATATTGTCCCATGAGGCTGGGCAGGGGTAACTGCAGATCCCAGTCAGGCATACAATCTTTAAACAACTGACATTCTACAGTGTACTGTGTTGCCAGCCAATTTTTTTCTGGGGGTTGGGGGAGGGAATATTATGTTCATGTAAAGTAGCACATGTAAAGTAGACTAGGCTAAGACTAGGCTAAGTTATGATATTGGGTAGATTAGTTGTATTAAATGCATTTTCAACTTAAAATCTTTTCAATTTATGATGGTATTATTGATCCCATCATAAGTCAAGGAACCAAAAAGTTTGTTTTCTTCAGCTATTTAGGAAGAGTGTGGTGTTTGATGTCACACCGAGAGCAAAACACTGTGAAGAACACGGAATGCTTCCTTCTAGAAATTAAGTTTCAATTTTAGGTATCAACCACAAGGTAAAACGTAGTAGGTGTTTACAAATTCAAGACTGAGGACTTGATTGGGCTTGAAGAAAATGGAAGAAACGCTGCACAAAACAGAATTATCTCCAATATATATTGTGCAAAGTATAATTAATTTCATTAATAGAATCTATTTTCATTTATTTCTAATTTCTTCCAATGACACATTCTGTGATGTCAGAACAAGATATAAAATAGTATAATACAAAGGTTCAAGTTAATTACTCTAGTCATTAGGCATCACTGAGCTCAACTCAGCTTTGCTCTTGCTGGCAGAATTGCACTAGGATTTTTATTTTACTCTTTCTAGTTATGAGAGATGCTCATTGCTAAAAATAGAAAGGAGAAAGTAAAAGTCACGGAAATCCCATATTTAGAGGTACCCTCTATGCGCATATTAGGGAAAAATCTTTCTGCATATGTAAATACAAAAATAAATATACAGTCTTACAAATGGGACATAGCATGTGGGTTAAAATTATAGGCTTTTAGAAGTACCCACTCATGGGTACTATAAGAAACTAGAGGCCTGGTGCTTGAAAGTCATGCATAGGTAGGGTCCCTAGGCCTGGCCAGTGATCAGGGACAATTGGAGCCTTCAGGCTGGGCCTTACTTCCCTGGCTGCCAGCTGCTGGCTTGGTCCTTCCTTTGTTCTGTGCTGCCTCGTGGTGGTCAGTGCACATGATAGTGAGCCATCAAACTCCTGGTCTCCTGGTCAAACACCTTAGGAGCCAGCGTGTGAAATCACGTGGCCTCACCCACCCACCTGCCACCCTGCCTTGACACCCGAACCTCTCCATGCAGAGTTCCAGCATGCCTGGCCCAGCCCCCAACCCCTCTGGCCGTCTCTGGCTGCTTCAAGCCTCACCCTCAGTCCCTTGCATCGCCTTGAACTGGTACTGCCTTTTCTGGGTGCCTCTCCATTTCCACCCTGTTTCCAGAGGAATGTGGCGGCTCCGCTCCATCATGGTGCTGGAGGAGAGCATGAAAGCCTTCCACCTGTTGTGCTGTGCTCCTTCCCCTGGAAGGTGCGAGGCGGGATGCTCTGAGTGTGAGCAGTGGGTAGTAAAGGACTGATGAGGGGGGCGCTATTGGCTCTCACCTCTACCCTCCCCAGCTTGGGATGGTCCCACCTCCTCCAGGTGCCTCCCTGCTTCCACCTTGCCTCCAGAGCAACTCCCTGCTGTGCACACTCAGGCAGCCTCCTATGATTGGTTGTTATGCATTATGGTGTCCCTACATTAGCATATTACCTACTTATTATTGTAATAAATGAGTGAATAAACTAAGAATTGTACCTGGAACATAGTAAATACTCCAAAATACTTCTATCTATAATAATAAAAAGCATAATATGCTAATTAGATCAGGCAGCTGAACGACTTTCCAGACGTCATTCTGGACATTCTTCCTGATGAAGCCATGGCAACGGGGGACTGAGGTAGAGGCAGTGGCAGTTAGTGGCAATCAGACAGGCAGGTGAGAAATTAGGGGTGGTCAGGTAAGCAGGTAGAGGGGTTATGGGCAATCAGGAGGCAGGCAGAGGGGTTAGGGCTGATCAGGTAGGCAGGTTAGGGGTTAGGGGCAATCAGGCAGGCAGGCAAGTGAGATGTTAGGAGAAGTGGTTGGATTGCAAGAGGTTGCAGGCCAGGCTGAGGGAATCTTCCCTGCTCCCCCCATTGTCTCCCCCATGCACAAATTTTCTGCACCAAGCCTCTAGTTTTTATATATAGATACATAGGATCTAAAGGGTCAAATTCTTGCAATCCATAAACTGAATCTTAAAAAACAAACAAAAAACACCTTTAAAATATATAAATGTAATATTTAATCTATTTTGTGAATAAATATGAGTGTAACTCACTATATTTACCTGAGTCAAAGGACAAAAGGGTGATGAAAAGAATCATCTACATACATGTATGTCAGAGTGCTAGGTTTTCTGTGGGCAGGTACATTCTTGTGCATTCTTAGGTGCTTATTCCATTTAAAGAAAATACATACATTAAATTAAAAAGAATATTGCTGGCACCTGGCTTCAGGGCCTGTGTTTTTAATCTACCATGGCACTACAAATATAAATTATAATGATAATTAAATAAAGATAACAACAGTCATTAGTAGGTAATACTACTTGACAGATGCCTTACTCTTCAGCGGGCACTGTTATAAGCATGTTACATGCATTAATTAATTTAATTCTCCTGACCCCATAAAATAGGAACTATCATCTCTATTTAAAAAAATGAGGACCCAGCTGGAGTGGCTCAGTGATTGAGAGCTGACCCTGGAACTGGGAGGTGGCTTGTTTGATGCCTGGTCAGGGCACATGCCTGGTTTGGGGCTCAATCCCCAGTAGGTGGCATGCAGGAGGCAGCCAATCACTGAAGTACCTCTCTCATCAATGTTTCTAGCTCTCTATCCCTCTAATTTCCTCTCTCTCTAAAATCAGCAAAAATATATATTTTTAAAAATGAGGAAAATCTGGCATGACAGTATAAAGTTTTGCAAAACTGTTCCCCATCAAAAATTACATAAAAATACAACCACTTAAAGCCTCTAGAAATGGTCCTAAAAGAATATAGCAAATGAATAAACATTATTCAAGAATTCTTTTTACAGAATTCTTTTTACAGAATTCTGTAAAAAGAAGCAAGAATATGTGGTATTTGAACCATTCCCTCACACTGCCTTCCCAGCTCAGCAAGGCAAAGACTCCTCTACAGACTGGAGCAGTCAAGTGTGCAGGGCTCCTCTCCCTACAGCCTGAAGTTAGAGGACTTTCTTTCAGGAAGGAAGAGACTGTCATTTTCATCTTGCCCCCAGCTACTTTCCTAAGGCTAAATTGCAAGCGAGTGCTATCATGAAGTTGCAGGTCTGCCTCCTTTTTCCCAGCCTATGCTCCTGGAATGGAGGCTCTATTTTGGGTTCAGTGCCCCTGAGAATACTGAGTCCCTATCACCCTTGTTAAAGCACATGAGGTGGTGGTTCCATGCCAGAGCAGGCAAATTGAGAAGACTCAAGTTATTGCCCTTTCTCTATCTAGTACTCAGCAACTAAATAATAACACCCCAACTAAAAAATTGGCCAAGAGTTAGAAAGTACTGATACAACTACAGCAAGGATGAATCTTGGAAACATTGTGCTAAGTGAAAAAATCTAGTCACAAAAGGCCATGATTCCGTTCTTGTGAAATGTCCAGAATGGAGATATCTATAGAGCTGTGATCTCTGAAAGGGTTGTTTCTCCTTTGGGCAAGTACTTATCATGTGGCACCTTTATTAGTTACAGCTTTCTTCAATGAAGTATTACAGGGTTGCCAAGTCACAATGAAATGACTTCTGCAACTGACGACGAAAACAAATGCATCTTATATAATAAAGAGGTAATACGCAAATTGACTGTCACAGTCTCACACAAGATGGCTGCCTCCATGTGGTCACAAGATGGCCACTCCCATGTGATCATAAGATGGCCACCCCCATTTGGTCACAGATGGCTGCCACAAGATGACCGGCAGGGGAGGGCAGTTGTGGGTGACCAGTCCAGTAAAGGGAACAGTTGAGGGGGACCAGGCCTGCAAGAGAGGGCACTTGGGGGTGACCAGGCCTGCAGTGGAGGGCAATTGGGGGCAGAGGGATCAGGCCTGCAGGAGAGAGCAGTTGGGGGAGACTAGGCCTGCAGGGGAGGGCACTTGGGAGGACCAGTCCTGCAGGGGAAGGCAGTTGGAGGTGACCAGGCCTGCAGTGGAGGGCAGTTGGGGGCAACCAGGTCTTCAGGGGAGGGCAGTTGGGGGCGATCAGGTTGGCAGGGGAGCAGATAGGTATTAATCAGGCCAGCAGGGGAGTGGTTAGGGGGTTATCAGACTGGCAGGCAGAAGCAGTTAGGGGCAATCAAGAAGGCAGGCAGGCAAGCGGTTGGGAGCCAGCAGTCCCAGATTGTGAGAGGGATGCTGACTGCTGCTTTAGGCTTGATCCCTATGGACAGTTGGATATCCCCCAAGGTGCCTCAGATTGGAGATGATGCAGGCTGGGCTGAGGGACAACTCCCCCTTCCCCGCCCCATGCATGAATTTTGTGTACCGGGCCTCTAGTATTCTTATAATAGCAACAAAATATTAACTATGAAAAACATTTAGTTACTTTATGTATTAATGATTTTTGTAGAAATTACAAATTTCCTGTTTTTTTGAACAAAGTGAACAGAATGTAATACTTTCATGCATCATTATTATGATGGATGGTGGTAGAATTCTCTAATAAGGCAGGGGTGCCCTCAGGGGTCATTGAGATATTCTAGGTTTCTTGCTTATATATTAAATGGCCCTGAGGCCTTTCAAGTTATTAGGTCTGGTTTCAAGAAACAATTTTCCAATATCTTACTCATTTTCAGACTGCTATACTGTCAGCTATTTTACTTTTTTGTTTGTTTGTTTTTACTATGTCATTCCATTATTGGGGACTGAGAGATTAAAAATGTAACACTTCATGATTTTGAGTAATGGTTTTAACTTTAGTACACAGTTTTTATGTCATTTATGTAGTTCACTCAGTTACCTTTCCCCTTTTTTACAGAATTCCTTCTGAAATTTTTGATAGGTTAGCCTTCCAGGTAAAATGGATTTTGCTTTTTGTTATGCAGCATTGATCAACTGACATTTTCAGGTATAGAGTCTCTCAAGGTAGCAATCACTTGCCAGAGACACTTCTGAATAGGCCCAGTTTTACACAGTTTATAATTCTGTTTTCAGCCACTTACAAGTATTTGGTCTAAGGGGTATAGACTGGCATTAACCAAACACCCGATTTAATTATGTCTTACATAATTTAATATATTTAACACACTTTATGAAATAGTACAATGCACAAGACCATGTGGTAGTTATAGGGAATGCAATACCTTCCTGAAATCCACATTAAAAAAAAAAAAGTGCTTTCTAGTATTTATCTAGAGTACAACTTTATAGCAATCAGTACACTTATGCTTGCTTGACAGGATTCTAGGACCACAGTAGCTGAAAACCAAATAACTAATCAGGAAGTTTTCTCATATTCACCTAATCAGGGAAAGTGACCTCTATAGTTTCCTGGGGTCATTTATCCAAACTAAAACTTACCCTTGTACTGCTTCTTTCAAGGAACTATAAAACAATTAGAATGCCCTGTATATGTTTTTTTCTCTTTACTTATTTGTTCATTTGCTCATCAATTTACTCCGCACAGGCCACCATATACCGATGTGTAATTTTTGTAATGCCCAAAGATGATAAGACAAGGGACAATTAGGTCCTGAAATTAGCGGGCGCTCTGTTCACTAAACTTTTCTTGTAAGACTACAATCCCTGTGCTGGGGACATTTTCCCAATTTGTCTGCTCTGAGGGGATGTTTTTAAAAAGATCTGTTTTTTCAGAGGTCTGTTTGTGCAAGCTGCACTCCTGTACTTGCACTTACATATAAATAAGATATGGTCTTACTCTTAAATTAGCTTGAAATGTAGCAATATTTGATATACTATTTCTCTTATTTATACAATGTAGAATAATCTGTCCCAACTTCCTTATCCATTATCAAAAGTTTCAGAAATTCCATGAATTCATTAATTTTAATAGGTTGCAGATAGATGACAACCTTTTCTATATGAGTCCCATTCCACACTGTTTTTTAAAAGTTTATCTTTATTGTTGAAAGTGTTACAGATCTTCCCTTTTTTCCCCATTGACCCCCTCTCCTCAGGCCTTCACCTCACTATTGTCTGTGCCCCTGGGTAATGCATATATGCATATAAATTCTTTAGTTAATCTCTCTCCACTCCACCCCCAGCCCTGCCTTCCCTCTGAGATTCATCAGTTCCATGCTTCTATGTCTCTGGATCTACTTTGTTCAGCAGTTTATTCCACTCACTATGTTATTTCACTTTCTAATTTAAGAAGCTTTCTCAGTTTTCATCACTGGAAAATTTTGTTTCATTATCTTTAAAACTCTATACATCTGTGCTTCTCATTTCAGGATATTGCTGAGAAAAATATGACCCAAATCACGTATCTATATATAACATCTAGACATATTATATTTAAATATAATAAGCATAATCTATACACACATAATTTATATTATATGTAAATATTATATATATAATAACTATTATATGTTTATACTCCAAAATAATTACATTAAAAGCAATGTTTGTGATTTGATTCAAACTAGATACTTTTCCTTTTGTTGGTATAACACATTTAATACCTTGGCAATATTACTAGAACCTTATATGAACAAGATGACGGCATAACTGATTAATATGCATTAAGTCATTTAACCTTAATATCAATGTACAATATAGTTATTAATACAATTCACAACAAGTAAGATTTATACCAATTCTTCTTCAGTCTTTTAAAAAAAATTTTGTTTTCATTAATTTCAGAGAGGAAGGGAGAAAGGGAAAGAGAAACATCAATAATGAGAGAAAGTCATTGATTGGCTGCTTACTGCATGCCCCACACTGGGGAGAGAGCAGACAACCCAGGCATGTGCCCTGCCTGAGAATTGAACCAGGATCTATTGGTTCATAGGTTGACACTCAACCACTGAGCCACACCAGGCTGGCTCTTCTTCTGCCTTATTCCTTCTGAAGCTTAACAGAACTTAGTAACATACCAGAGCTTCTTAAAAAAATCCTCAGCATATGGATCTATTAAAATGAGATGCAATTGTACTCTTTTACTTAAAATATTTATTTTCATTACAAAGATTATTTGCATATTGCAAAAGCAAAGAAGCAATATATTTTGGTCTTGAATTCAGAAATAAAATATGAATTCTATTCTTTAGTTATTTGTTATCATTTGTTAAGATTGTTGCTAAATGACTGTATTCAAAAAAGATGTTGCAAATAAATTTGACTATGTAGTAATACTCTCTAGAGGAAAGTTGTGCATTTTTATTTTATGAAAACTTTGCCTTAATGTGTATAAATATTTGGATATATTCTTCTATCACACCTTTTAAGCGAAGATTGCAATCACCACCATATTAAAATAATCACCAAATCCTGCTGGGTTGCTAATACCCTTTGGAGAGACAACCTTTCACTGAGATATACAAAGTGAGGGTAAAGTAAGTGTATAGCTGTGAGTACACAGAACACAGAGTTTATTCTTGTATTATTAACTAGAGGCCCAGTGCACGAAATTCCTACCTGGATCAGGCCTGAACGGGCAGTTGGACATCCCTCTCACAATGCAGGACTGCTGGCTCCCAACTGCTCACCTGCTTGCCTTCCTGATTGCCCCTAACCACTTTTGCCTGCCAGCCTGATCACACCCTAACCACTCTTCTGACCGCCTTATTGATGCATAACTCCTCCCCTGATAGCCTGTTTGCCCCTAACTGCCCACCCCTGCAGGCCTAGTCACCCCTAACTGCTCTCCCCTGCAGGCTTGATCACCCCCAACTGCCCTACCTTAAAGGCCTGGTCTCTGCCAATTTCCCTCCCCTGCTGGCCATCTTGTGGTGGCCATCTTGTGTCCACATGGGGGCAGGATTTTTTGACCACTTGGGGGCAGTCATCTTGTGTGTTGGAGTGATGGTCAATATGCATATTATTCTTTTGTTAGATAGGATAGAGACCTGGTACATGGATGGGGGCAAGCTAGTTTGCCCTGAAAGGTGTCTCAGATCAGGGTGGGGGTCTCCTTGGGGCATGAAGTGTCCTGGATGAGGGGCCTGTGGTGGTTTGCAGGCCAGCATGCTCCCCAGTGACCCAAGCAGAGGTCCTGGTATCTGGAATTTATTTGTCTTCTACAATTGAAACTTTGTAGCCTGGAGTGGAGCCAAGCCTTCTTCTTACTCAGTGGCTGCAGTCATTGAAATGTTGTCTTAAGCAGAGGCTTGGGCCTGCAAGGATATGTGGAAAACTTGGCTTCCTCTATTGCCAGGGGCAACCCAAGGCTCCCTCCTGCTTTCTCTGTAGCCATGGTTCAATTTGTATGCTCATTCTGACTGGCTGGTGGGCATGGCTTATGGGTATAGCAGGGGTACAGTCAATTTCCATATTACTCTTTTATTAGATAGGATTATATTATTTTCCATATGAACAACTGTAAGCCTATTTTTTTTCCTCCACCCTGTATTTATCATTTAAAATTCTGAAAACCCTTCTTCCCGCTTATAGTGCTACTTTGAGTATCACACAAATCATTAAGTTAGTTTTCTTGCCTTCTTTGGTCTTGTAGCAGAAGCTAATAAATTGTACCTTCATCGGCTTCACTGTCCCTTTGGTCACTGAAAGCCTCTGGGAGATTTTTACCAGACATGTAATGTTTTAGGGTCTAGTTCTCCTATCACTAGAGAGAAGGATCAAATATTTCATACTGCTGATGTGACATGTTCTAACAGATGGTGCCTTCTTCCTTCTGCAGATGCTTCTGATTTAATTCGTGTATTAGGATAATCTGATATTCAGTGTTCTAATGATGGGGATGTCAGAAATTCTTTCTGAAGTTGGAAGATGAAAGCCTATAAGACTGGTTTTAATCTCTAGGTTTATTTACTAGAGGAGGAAATTACTGAAGAAAAAAAAATACATTCTGCTCATCATCTTCTCACCCTACATCGTCTTTGGAAATGAAATGAGAAAACGCTTTCAGTTTTGCTAATACCCTGAATCTAGTCTTAGATGTTTACAAGCAAGATGTGGGATATAAATGCATAGAACTGCTAACACGGGGTCAAGGTCCTTAATAGTAAATGAATGACTGGAACAAAGCTTTCTATGCTGTGTTTATTCAACGTCGAATTTTCCAGCGTACAGGCGGCACCTTCTTACAGGGTCATCTGCAGTCCAGATGCTGGAACAATTAACATCTCAGAGCACATTTGCCCAGGATTCTGGGTTCTAAAAGACTCTGATATATGTGAAGCACCAGTACTTATTCTCTGCCTCAACCAATGGTGACTAGAAGGAGTACACCTTTGGTAGCACAATAAGATTTTCCATGAGAAGAGAGGATGAAGATAGAAAAGGCAAAAATGGGTCAGCCAAGGTGAAGGATAGGGAATTTATCAATGATTTCTTATCCATCTCTATATCCAGTCCATAGCTGTGACTTAAAGAGGAAACTGAACTTCATGTGCACAAGTAAATGTAGACTGACTATGTGGAATTATGCTTCAGTTCTGTTATTTATTGGCGGTGTAAACTTAGGAGAGTCACACACCGTGAGGTTCCTCACATCTCTGTTTAAGATTTAGAAGTTAATAGTTTAAAATCAGTGCATTCTCATGGTTGCCAGGAGGGAGGGAAGTGGAGGGATCAGATAAAAAGGTGAAGGGATTAAGAAGCACAAATTGGTAGTTATGAAATAGTCACAAATATTTAAAGTACAAGACAGGGAAAGGAATATAGCTAATAATAGTGTAATAACTATGTATATGGTGATAGATGGGTAGTGGAAATATCGGAGGAAAACTTTGTAAGGTATATGGTTATCTAACCACTATGCTATACACCTGAAACTAATACAAGATAATATTGAAAGTATACTCTAATTTAAAAATAAAATAGATAAAAAACAATTTATTCTAATTGGGAAAAAATAAAAGTACATTCACATATAAAATAAGGGCGTCCAGCAGCATCCACTGACACATATCTGCATAAGACATTTCCAAGAGGTAGCAACTGCTAAGACCGAATATATATCCTTTCATTTCCTCATTTGTAAACTGGAGATAAAAATAATAATATCCTACTGCTTATAAGAATAAGAAGAAATAAAATATGTAAGATGCCTAGAACATTGGGAAGTCTCCTTTGTCTTTCTCCTCTGTGCTTCTCCTTCTTTCTAATTGCACTTGCTTTACTTTATCTGATGCTTGCTCATATTCAGGCCAATTTTTCGGTCCATAGGCTATTTATTGTGTTAGTCAGCTATTGCCAAAAACAACCCAGGATTTCAGTGTCTTCTTACCACAAACATTTATTCCTACTTTTGGGTCTGTGGGTGATTTTTGCTAAGGGGTCTGCCGGTTAGCTGGATCTGGCTGTCTCAGTCTAGCTGAGTCAAGTTTCCCTACATTTCACTTATTGTTGGACTCAGGCTAAGTAGCCACAGCTACAGGGGGTATTTTCACAGGGAATAGAACGGGTCAATTGGAAACATACGCAGCCTAATTTTGAGGAAGATAAATATATAAAACAAGGGTGTGACATACATTTTTGATATAGTGAAAAGTGTGTCTCTCCTTATCCACTCTTTTTTACCCATCCCCCAAGAATTTTTTATGTACTATATTTCACTTCTCTATCGTGCTTTGTTCCTGGACCTTCTTTGAGGGAATTAATAGAAGTGCTCCAGTCTATTCTAAGACTGATGTCAGTGGAGAACAGGAGCTGCTTGGAGAGACAAGTAAACACTAAGTTAAATATGAAAAATGAGTAAAATGGTGTCAAGGATAACAGTGAAATTTCTAAAGTGAAAGAACTGCCTCTGAAGCAAAATAAGACACAAAGGAGGAAGTGGAGGCTTGGGGAAAAAGGAATGAATGAAAGTGAGTGGTAGGAATAGTGTGATCCCAAATAATGCTAGAAATGAAAAGGTAGAGTGATGAGGAGACATATGTTAGTCAAAGGAGGAGGAGGAGTTTGAACTTGGATTGCTTGGACAAATATTGGTTCTTTTTCTCTCCAACTGCTAAAAGGAAGCAATACAAAGGATGGGAGAATCAATGATATTATGTACAGATTATCAAAAAGAAATGGTTAGAAATTTTAAAAAACGTGTATTGAACTGCCATTCCCAATTTGAAGAACAATTTACTTTGTTATAATCTTTTATCTCACACTTATTGAAAAACAGCTTAGGGAAATTAGCATGGACTCTTCCTCTATCTTCTGCTGCCTCATGACTTAATGGCCACCATTATTTAAAAAAGAACTTTCCCAGTTGCCTGACCAACATAGTAATGATGGCAATCTTTTTTCTTTCCAAATTTGTCAAAAACATGTATCTCATTAAAATATGTCTTTTCCTGATATGACCACTTCCTGTTTTCCTGGAAAAGTCAGTTTCATCTGGAGATATTTTGTGAATAGTGTATGAATAACATTTCAAAACAGTGTATTGTGAATTACATTGTTTTAGTAAATTTCAGATACATGTTACACACACACACACACACACACACACACACACGGCCTGTCCTTAAAATGCAATTTTAATTAAAAAGAGGTAAAGGTCAATTAACAAACTGGATTTTAGAAGGCTGATTTCCTTACAGAATTACTTGAGGAATAGATAAAAGAAATGTGAATCATTCTCGGCATTACTACTGGATTTATTCTAGCTCTGTTGTCAATCTTCCATTGCACTGTGAAGGATTGCCTTCATTAAGATATTTTTTCTAACATTACAAATTTATTAGAGTTTTCTTTACTTCTATCCTTTGTCTTCCTTCATCTCACATTTAGTCAGGTAATCTTGATGATTACAGTCAAGAGTATTTTTTAAAAATACCACCCACCAAAAATGTAAAATAATTATTTGCTTTTACTTTATGTAGTTTATATATATATATATATATATAGATATGACCATATTGCTCATAAACTGACTCAAAGAAAAACATTTCTAGTTTGGAAAGCTCTGTAGGAAAACTCTTAAAATGTATTTAGTGTACTTATCTTATTTCCACTTAAACTTTGTCACCTTCGTTGAAAGAAATGGAAAATTCAGCCTTATAAGAAAGCGTCTTTCAAAAGACCTATATCCCATGGACTTCTTTAGATGAGGGGAATATCAGAGGAGGCTATGTGAAGGAAAGAAAAATCATGAATATTTCTCAGATTTAATTATTTCAAACCCATTTCACTTATAGAGAGTTTTTTTAAAACAGACCTTAACTGAACGTTCACGTAGAACAATTGAAGTTACAATTTCTCACTCAATTAAACGTTACTTTTAGGATTAATTTAGTATGTTTTGTAATCAAGCAATTTTTGGAGTTACCTGTGATCAGTTATGAGTATTCAAAAATTACTCCAAAAGAGTATTCAGTGAGATGATGCCTATTACTCCCAACACTAGAGGAGAAAATATTACCCATTAGTTCATCTTCAAATTGGGTAAGCTGCTAGACCAAAACCACAAGTACAATGGGACTTGTGTGACCGATGAAAACAAGAAAAACCATCAATCATTTTTATTAGCAAAAGAAAGTATAATTTCCAAAACAAGTATTGGTTATTTCTTTGCTGGCATTAATCAAGAACAGTAAGTAATTTTTCTGTAGCTTATTTACTATTATATGCATTCAGAATTATACTCAAAAAAATATCTAGATTATATAATAGGCATAATGCTCCCAGGTTTTTAGAGATGTTAAATATCAGAAATAGTAAATAATATTTCTATAATCCTGTATAGCTTTTAAAGGCTTAACATACATTATCATATTTAACCCTTGAAATAAGTTCTTTCAGATAATATTATAAACTCTGCTCAGATTGGTACTGGGACTATTTCAAATACTTAACTAGTAGAAGTTATTTGATTCTAGGACTTCATATACAAGAAACAATGCTAGTTCTGATGTGACTCTGCATTCCCAATTTTATGAACAGACTTTCTCATTAACCACAAATAAGTAGTTTACAAAAGATAACCATGAAAGCATGATAATTTATACTTGGTAGTTAAAATTAAACCTAATAGTTAATTTTTGTACCCTTATTGCTCAAGAACATATAGTTACACATAATTAATGAATTTTCTGTAATATTTTAAAAAATCATTAGTTATTTAATCTGCCTCTAATTACCTAATTACAGTTCAAGCTCTTAAATATGTAGTGATGCAGAATGTTTCATGCATTTATTCATTTAGCACACATGCATTTCTCATAATCTATACAATAATTCTGTATTAAATGCTAGGGATATAAAGTTCATTCAGAAATTGGCCCTTCTCATAAGGAGCCTATAGTCTTTGGGAAGAAAGGCAAGTAGGTCAAAGATTACAATAGTCAAATTAGTGTTCACAGAGATAGTCACTGTATCATTGGTGCATAGAAAAGAAATGGTAAATTGCACTAGAATTGAGACAGATTCATTGAGAAAAGAAAAGACGGAGGCAGAGTGATTAGCAGGGAGTTCCAAAACTGGATGGCTCTTTTCAGAACATTCAGGTTCACTTAATCATGTCATCTGTTGTTGGATGGGGCTTTTCCTTGGCTCTGGATTCAGCCAATCATGTCCATTCTAACAATGAAGTATTGAGTTAAAAAGAAGAAAAATGGAAAGATGAGCAAGGAGAAGTTGGGAGTGCAGTGCTCATAGGAACATTTTCCTTACCCTCCACCTTTGGGGAAGAAAGGGAGAATAGTCCCTCTCCTTCAACAACAACAAAAAAGTTCATTGAAAAGAGGATCCAAGGAGATCATTTGCCGATTTAGGATCTCCTGACAAGAAGAGATTGGTATCTCAGGCTTGCTTGGATATGTGTATAGGCTGTGGTTTTGTTGATTTCCCCACTTGTGCCTCCTTGAATACCCACAGAAACAAGTGAATGCATCAGGGAGGGAAGTGGGCAGCATGGAAAAGCCTCTGTCTCCCACTTGGCATCATAAGAATGTGTGAGCTGCTTGTGGACAAATGAAACTCTGTGGAAGGTAGATTGGGTCATCTGTCCAGCACCAGACCAATAAAGCAAAATATTAGGAGGAGGAGGACCAAGTAGCAAGAGGCTGGTGTTGTCCTGAGAGATGTGGGTAGAAGAGACCAAGGTGGAGTTGGCTGTCTCACAGCTGGGAATTGTCCAATTAGAAGACTCCCAAGAGGGGCTGCGGAAGGGTTCAATCATTTGAATTTCCACCAAAGGGAGGCCCAGATGAAATGTCAATGTTAGCCAGGGAAGCAGTGCCCAACAACAGCAAACTACAAATGCGTCCCATAAGGAAGAGAGACTAATTTTACCTCCTTCCTACCTCCCTCAGCACACGAGGGATGGAGCTGAAGCCAGGAAACAGGAGAAAAATGAAATTACTCCAAGCAGACATATGGCTTCCACTTTTCACTCTACAGTGAGGGAGTGAGAAGGGGAGTAAAAGGGCACATCACCGTCCCTCAGCCACAAAAGTGATGGGCCCTGGAGGGGAAGTCAGAGAGATGAAAAGTGCATAAATTCTGACTTCTAGATGGAAAGATTTCAAATAATCAGAAGTATTAAAGAAGTTAGTATATATGTGTTTTGCATTGTCCTATCCAGTAAGTTGGGAAAGTTTGACATAGGATGGTTGAGGAGGGTGATTGGAGAAAGCAAAATTTGGTTCATCTGATGTCCCTGCTAAACACTGAACTATGAGCTTGTTACTGCTAGATGAATGGAGAGGAGCAGGAGATGAGCTTAGAGAGGAAGGCAAGACATAGGACAATGAAGGTTATAAGCTAAGGAGTTAGAAGTTTGGACTAAAAGCTATGGGGAGAGCCATTTAAAAATTCTACAGGGAGATCAGATAATGAGAGTGTAAAAGCTATCCTTTGGCAGTAGAGGAAAGAATGTTGACAGGAAATCCAGCCTCATCTAGTTTAGGTAAGTAAAAAATACAATAAGTAAAACACTATTTTGTTAGCAAATGCTGAGGTCACTCAAAAAAATTGCAATGTTTTCCTCTCAGTGGGAAAAAAAAAGAGCACAAATCTAATGACAGAATAGTGCCCCAAGTCTTCAATGCTTATTTCAGTAAAATATGTTTATATTTTTCAACAACTATTACTTGGTATGTTTTGTAACTGGCTTACATTTAATGCCTTAAAAAAAAATCAATGGCTATGTGAAATACCGAAGCCAAAGAAGACATAACTTCAAAAAAACTGGGGCCAGTAATCCTTGTACAATGCTGTATATTTTTAGCATCATTACACTAAAGCCACTTGGAATGCTAAACTGAGTCAATCTCTTTAAATTCCATGTTTTGTCCCACCACTAACCTAAAAATATTCAGTAGAATGAAGTTGATAACTTTAGAGAGAACATTTCCCAGTGATGTTTCCAAAATTTCATTGATAGTATAGTTAGAGTTAAAAAGTGTTTCTGAAAGCTGAATGCCTAGTAGAAAAACCATTTCTAATCAACATTGCAGAACATGGACATTTTTATCTCATTAGCCAGTCACTGGAAGCTAAAAACTGAACCTGGATCCAATTTTTTTGACTTTAGTGAAAGTAGAATATGTTAGCAAAAATTTGACTGGAGAGAAATTGGGGGTGGGGATAGATTTTAACCCTGCACATTTATGAAAACATATGACTGAGCCTATTATATGCAGTGTGTGTGTTTCACCAACAGTGCCTTAAATTAGGAGACAGGAGAGGAAGAGGAAAAGTACATGCAGCTAGCCTGGTTACTGACTGTTTCATTTAAGCTCCCTTGCCTGGAGCAACTGTAATACAAGAAGGTGAGACATGCTTATCTTTCTTTTCATCTAACTTTCTTTTTTCCAAATAGCTAAACCAAGTGTAAGTTTGCTTGCTCGAATGTATCAAGTTCTTTCTCAGATTTCCAACATATTAATGTACTACTCCAACATATCACTCCAACATAGGAACTAATTTGATTTGTCAAGTAAAAGGAACCCAATCCGCTGGTTTTAGGAAAAGAGTTTCTAGAAATAAGCACCATGGTTTCAAAAGCACCCTCATAAATTGAAAATTCCATTTTTCATTGCTGAGACCTGGCCCTGGTGTGCTATAATGAGAGTTTTCTTTTTGTCAATTTTGCATTTTTTTTTCCCATCGGGGTGGAGTTAGAATGAAAACCGTTTATGCACCTTTATTATATTGACCCTTTTTCTCTTGTAATAGCTAAGAACACCCCTTCCATAGACTACTGTTCCAAGAGTAGGAAAGCCTATGACAAGGGGTGGTCCATTTGCACCCCACAATTTCCAAGACTTGAGAAAAACATTAAGGAGAATCATAGAGAAGAGAGGTAATGATGAAGTGAAAGAAGTGGACAGGATGGAATAAGAAATGTCAAATGGGACATGTCAAAGAACGCCTACTGCGAACAAACTCAGATGCATAAAGTTACTTAAAAATAAAGTTTTCTCTTTGCTTTCCTGTTACTATGTTATCTTATAAGTTTTAGTCGAGATTTTTTATTCTGGATGGTAGCTTTGTGCTTTTAAATGCAAGAAACAGATTGCATTATAGTTTTGTTTACTAAGAGAGTACAGTGACTTTTAGCTTTTAGAATCACTGTTTATTTAGTAAGTCATAAATCCATTTTTTCAATAAAAATTATTGAGTAAACTATGTTCTAGGAACAGTTCTAGATACTCAGAGCATAACTGTGAATCAAAGACCCCTCAAAGAGCTTATTTCTTATGGGAAAGGGAGGGAGACAAAAATCACATAGGAACAAAATAAATAGATAATTACTAGAGGACTTCATCTATACATATAAAAGCCTAAGTGATCATTATGACCGGAAGACTGGCCGGTAGCTATGATGTGCACTGACCACCAGGGGGCAGATGCTCAATGCAGGAGCAACCCCCTGATGGTCAGTGCACTCCCACAACCAGCCAACCTCCCATGACCAGCCAACCTCTCATGGTCCCTCCCTTCAGCTGGCCAGATCAGCTCTGATCTCTGACAAGGTCAATGGAACTCACCCATGCACAAATTCATGCACCAGGCTCTAGTTATGAAATAAATGGACAACTCACTTCCTTTCTATTTCACATGCATGGAGAATAAATATGTCTAAGGAATGAATGGAATAAAGTGTATAGTACTGTATAATGAAGAGACTAAGAGTTGCTCTTAAAATCTTTGTCATTGATTGAATGAGATACAACAGGAAAATAAGTAAATATTATAAAAGGCAGACTATTCTAAGTGGTTTAAAAAAGTATTATAAAGTGTTTTAAGGGACTCAGAGGAGGGAATTTTTTATTTAAATAAATGAGACAACAAGAAATGAGGAAATGGAATATTCCATCAGAGAAAGGAAGTGCTAATTTTAAAGAGCTTTAAATAATAGATGTGACAAGTTGTGCTTAAAGAAAATATTTTAACTGTGTAATAAAAATACATTTCCCAAGTTGAAAAATATATTTTAAAAATCTGCCTGATTTCAAACTTCAAAGAATGAAAACTCAGAGCTTTGACTAATCCAAAAGGAATATTTATATAAGGTTTTATAAATGTCCAGTGTCCTTGTTTTGAGACTATTTCCTTTCTGTTTTGTACCTTCTACTTTTACTGTTGGTATCTTTTGGTGGTTTTGTGAAGTGTAAATTAAAATTAAAATGTAATTATCTTAGTCAGCTTAGAAGTTGTTTCATTTGTTAGTGAAATCACTTTTGAAATACAGGGTACTATTAAGTAAAGGTGGAGATTGTGTTAAAACTTCCAATCAAATAAAAAACTAAGGTCTAAGAGGATAAATTATCAGTAAAACACCCAAAAACAAAGGCCTCCATGTTAGGTTGATATTAAGGGTTCCAAGAAAAGGTGAATTTACTCTG
>PVJN01020208.1:0-36322 GCA_004026805.1 Lasiurus borealis | reverse complement strand
TGCCTCAATAATGGAGGCTGCACAGCACCCAGAGCCGCAACAAGGGCGGGTTCCGTATAACTGGCTGCCTCTAGGACCGAGGTGGCCAACCCCATGCCGGCCTCCGTGGAGGTGGCCTGCAGCTGCCTGCCTGCCAGGGTAACGGCCCCGTGCCCCGTACTGGCTAGCTTATTAGCCGGGACCTCCTGCCGTACGGAAGGTCTCAGTCATGGCGGCCGGCAGTGTACGGTCTTGCTCAATTAATCCGGACTCTCGCGAGCAAGCCGAGTCTCGCGGTACAAGACACCGGCCTGTACGGACTAGCTGCCTCAATAATGGCGGCCTGCACAGCACCCAGGGCCGCAACCTGGGCTCCGTATAACTGCCTGCTTCTAGGACCGAGGTCGCCAACCCCATGCCAGCCTCCGTGGAGGCGGCCTGCAGCGGCCCACCTGCCAGGGTAAGAGTCCCGTTCCCCGTACTGCCTCCCAAGTTAGCGGGGCCCCTAGCCGTATGGAAGGTCTCGGTCATGGCGGCCGGCAGTTTACGGTTTTGGTCAATTAAGCCGGCCTCTCGCGAGCAAGCCGAGTCTCGCGGTACAAGAGCACCGGGCTGTACGGACTGGCTGCCTCAATAATGGCGGCCTGCACAGCACCCAGGGCCGCAACACGGCCGGGCTCCCTATAACTGCCTGCCTCTAGGACCGAGGTCGCCAACCCTATGCCAGCCTCTGTGGAGGCGGCCTGCAGCTGCCCGTCTGCTAAGGTAACGGCCCCATGCCCTGTACTGGCTAGCTTATTAGCCGGGCCCCTAGCCGTACGGAGGGTCTTGGTCATGGTGGCCAGCAGTTTACGGTCTTGGTCAATTAATGGGCCTCTCGCGAGCAAGCTCAGTTTCGCGGTACAAAACCACCTGGCTGTACGGACTGGCTGCCTCAATAATAGCGGCCTGCACAGCACCCAGGGTAGCAACACGGGATGGCTCCGTATAACTGCCTGCCTCTAGGACCGAAGTCGCCAACGCCATGCCAGCCTCCGTGGAGGCAGCCTGCAGCTGCCCGCCTGCCAGGGTAACGGCCTCGTACCACCTACTGGCTCCCTGGTTAGCCGGGCCCCTAGCCGTACGGAAGGTCTCTGTCATGGAGGCCGGCAGTTTACGGTCTTGGTCAATTAAGCCGGCCTCTCGCGAGCAAGCCGAGTCTCGCGGTACAAGAGCACCGGGCTGTACGGACTGGCTGCCTCAATAATGGCGGCCTGCACAGCACCCAGGGCCGCAACACGGCCGGGCTCCGTATAACTGCCTGCTTCTAGGACCGAGGTCGCCAACCCCATGCCAGCCTCCTTGGAGGCGGCCTGCAGCTGCCCGCCTGCCAGGGTAACGGCCCCTGGCCCTGTACTGGCTAGCTTATTAGCCAGGACCTCCTGCCGTACGGAAGGTCTCGGTCATGGCGGCCTTCAGTTTACTTTCTTGGTCAATTAAGCCGGCCTCTCGCGAGCAAGCCTACTCTCGCGGTACAAAAGCACCTGGCTGTACGGACTCGATGCCTCAATAATGGAGGCTGCACAGCACCCAGAGCCGCAACAAGGGCGGGTTCCGTATAACTGGCTGCCTCTAGGACCGAGGTGGCCAACCCCATGCCGGCCTCCAGGGAGGTGGCCTGCAGCTGCCTGCCTGCCAGGGTAACGGCCCCGTGCCCCGTACTGGCTAGCTTATTAGCCGGGACCTCCTGCCGTACGGAAGGTCTCAGTCATGGCGGCCGGCAGTGTACGGTCTTGCTCAATTAATCCGGACTCTCGCGAGCAAGCCGAGTCTCGCGGTACAAGAGCACCGGGCTGTACGGACTGGCTGCCTCAATAATGGCGGCCTGCACAGCACCCAGGGCCGCAACCTGGGCTCCGTATAACTGCCTGCCTCTAGGACCAAGATCGCCAACCCCATGCCAGCCTCCGTGGAGGCGGCCTGCAGCGGCCCACCTGCCAGGGTAAGGGTCCCGTTCCCCGTACTGCCTCCCAAGTTAGCGGGGCCCCTAGCCGTATGGAAGGTCTTGGTCCTGGCGACCGGCAGTTTACTTTCTTGGTCAATTAAGCGGCCTCTCGCGAGCAAGCCGAGTCTCGCGCTACAAGAGCACCGGGCTGTACGGACTGGCTGCCACAATAATGGCGGCCTGCACCGCACCCAGGGCCGCAACACGGGCGGGCTCCGTTTAACTGCCTGCCTCTATGACCGCGGTTGCCAACGCCCTGCCAGCCTCGGTAGAGGCGGCCTGCATCTGCCTGC
This sequence comes from Lasiurus borealis, assembly GCA_004026805.1. Taxonomy (NCBI): domain Eukaryota; kingdom Metazoa; phylum Chordata; class Mammalia; order Chiroptera; family Vespertilionidae; genus Lasiurus; species Lasiurus borealis. Next base: position 34,066 of record PVJN01020208.1, on the reverse strand, counting down.
GTGCCAAGGTAACGGACCCGTGCCCAGTACTGTCTCCCTGGTTAGCCGGGCCCACCCGCTGTACGGAAGATCTCGGTCATGGCGGCCGGCAGTTTACGGTTTTGGTCAATTAAGCCGCCCTCTCGCGAGCTAGCCGAGGCTCGCGGTACAAGAGCACCGGGCTGTATGGACTGGCTGCCTCAATAATGGCGGCCTGCACCGCACCCAGAACCGCAACATGGGCGGGCTCCGTATAACTGGCAGCCTGTAGGACTGAGGTCGCCAACCCCATGCCAGCCTCTGTGGAGGTGGCCTGAACCTGCCCGCCTGCCAGGGTAACGGCCCCTTGCCCTGTACTGGCTAGCTTATTAGCCAGGACCTCCTGCCGTACGGAAGGTCTCAGTCATGGCGGCCTTCAGTTTACTTTCTTGGTCAATTAAGCCGGCCTCTCGCGAGCAAGCCTACTCTCGCGGTACAAAAGCACCTGGCTGTACGGACTCGATGCCTCAATAATGGAGGCTGCACAGCACCCAGAGCCGCAACACTGGCGGGCTCCGTATAACTGGCTGCCTCTAGGACCGAGGTGGCCAACCCCATGCCAGCCTCCGTGGAGGCGGCCTGCAGCGGCCCACCTGCCAGAGTAAGAGTCCCGTTCCCCGTACTGCCTCCCAAGTTAGGGGGGCCCCTAGCCGTATGGAAGGTCTCGGTCATGGCGGCCGGCAGTTTACGGTTTTGGTCAATTAAGCCGGCCTCTCGCGGTACAAGAGCACTGGGCTATACGGACTGGCTGCCTCAATAATGGCGGCCTGCACAGCACCCAGGGCCGCAACACGGCCGGGCTCCGTATAACTGCCTGCTTCTAGGACCGAGGTCGCCAACCCCATGCCAGCCTCCGTAGAGGTGGCCTGCAGCTGCCCGTCTGCCATGGTTAATGGCCCTGTGCCCTCTACTGGCTCCCTGGTTAGCCGAGCCCCTAGCCGTACGGAAGGTCTTGGTCATGGCGGCCGGCAGTTTACGGTTTTGGTCAATTAAGCCAGGCTCTCGCGAGCAAGCCGAGTCTCGCGGGACTAGAGGGCCAGACTGTACGGACTGGCTATTCAATAATGGCGGCCTGCACAGCACCCAGAACCGCAACACTGGCGGGCTCCGTATAACTGCCTGCCTCTAGGACCGAGGTCCCCAACCCCATGCCAGCCTACGTAGAGGCGGTCTGCAGCTGTCTGCCTTACAGGGTAACGGCCCCGTGCCCCGTACTGGCTAGCTTATTAGCCGGGACCTCCTGCCGTACGGAAGGTCTCGGTCATGGCGGCACGCAGTTTACGGCCTTGCTCAATTAAGCCGGCCTCTCGCGAGCAAGCCGAGTCTCGCAGTACAAGAGCACCGGGCTGTACGGACTGGCTGCCTCAATAATGGCGGCCTGCACAGCACACAGAACCGCAACACGGGTGGGTTCCGTATAACTGCCTGCCTCTAGGACCGAGGTCGCCAACCCTATGTCTGCGTTCGTGGCTGCCTGCAGCTGCCCGCCTGCCAGGGTAACGGCCCCGTGCCCCCTACTGGCTCCCTGGTTAGCTAGGCCCCTAGCCATACGGAAGGTCTCGGTCATGGCGACCGGCAGTTTACGGTCTTGGTGCCTCGAGGACAGCAACCGAGAACCCTGCCAGCCTGAGTAGAGGTGGCCTGCAGCTGCCTGCCTCCCAGGGTAAAGGTCCCGGTCCCAAACTGGCTGCCTCGTTAGCTGGGCCTCCCCCCCGTACAGAGGTTCTCGGTAATGGCGGCCTGCAGCTTACAGCGTGGGTCACTTAAGCCAGATTCTCGCGACTAAGCCGAGTCTCGCGTTACTCAGCTCCTCCCTGTAAGGACTGGCTGCCTCAATAATGGCCGCCTGCACAGTACCAGGATACATGCCCTTAACTGGAATCGAACCTGCACGCCCCCTACAGGGAATGGGCCCGCAAACCAGGATACATGCCCTTGACTGGAATCGAACTTGGGACCTTTCAGTCCGCAGGCCGACGTTCTCTCCACTGAGACAAACCGGTTTTGGCCCGATTTATATTTTTAAAGGTGAATAGAATCCGTAGCTGGTGTTGCTCACTGGTTAAAGCATCGGCTTGCCAGATGTACACTCACTCGCTCACTGCTCTCTAGTTAAAAGAGGCGCTAAGGAACATTAGGCAGGGCGGTGGGTCACCTTAAAGGAACCTCAGTGCAGCAGCCTCAAAAGCCTCCCTTTGCAGGGCTGCGGTGGGAAGAGTTGAAGAATCCAGAGCCGTGACTTCAATGGATCCAGGGACGGAATGATTTCTGCCATGGACAGCATCGAAGATTTTGTGCTTCTTTTTTTTTTTTTCTGGGTAAAATTTTTGGTCTTCTTACAGGACTTTAGTTGTAAATTCTGCACCATGGCCCGAAACTCCGCGTGTTTTCCTTTGATGCCCACAGGAGGGCAGCAGAGGATCAATTTTTCGCAGAAAAAGGCTGACTAGGATTCAAATTCAGACCCTTTGGGATACGGGACACTTGTTCTTCCAGCCGAGCAACACTTGCCAGGACAAACTCCTCCTCTTTATACCTTAGCACATTGATTGCTGACAGACCGAGCCTCCACACCTTGGGTGTGCTTATACAGAGACTGTAAGGTGGGACTGCCCAGCTCAGGTAAACTGACACAGTCGTGTGCTGCAGAATGCTGCTGTTCAGCCTCAGGATATGCTCAGATTTTTTACTTATATAATTTCCCTGCGTGTGTTTTAAATACATATTTCCTCTGTTTCTCTTAGTTTTTGGTCATTTCTATGCTTGTGAAATATACTAATTTTCATTTTTAAAACGTGGGGGTAATTTTCCAATTCTGTTTGAGTACTGAACTTAATGGCTGTTCATTACAGATGTTTTTATTATAGCTTGAGTTATATTCAACTACCATTTATTACACTTCAAAAAAACTAGGTCCATTTGAAGCTTGTTTTTAAAATAAATCAAGGGCAGCCACTATCCTTTCTGATTTTTCTACTGAGTGATTCATGTATTAAGTCTCTGCACTCTGAAAGGTCAGCAATGAAGTATTTAAGAGCCTGTGAGAGCTGCAGTGGTTGTTCCAGAGGAGTTTGAGCCATAGTGACTGCTGTTTCCAGAACTCTGAGGATATGTATACCTTTGTGTAGAACCAAAGAATCAAGAATAATTTTCATGACATTTTGCAGTCTTTCTTTTTTAACACATCCTCTCAACACCACTTCAAATCCCTTTAAAAAAATGCACATCCTGAAATGCTAATAGCCAGTTTTGGGGACATTCTGTAGAATGACTGGCTTGTAAGCTTCAAAAGTATGAAAGTCAGGAATGTATAGAGAAAATATGAGACTGTGATAGGCTGAAAGCCACTGTAAGTCTCAACACATCAGTGCAGCTTCTGATATGGGAGGGAATTCTTTTGCAACTTACGGTGTAACTGGGAGATTCATGAAATCATCCTCAGCTGTGGCAATTGGAAGGAATCAAAGCATCTGTGTTGGATCTCCGGGTTGTGACTGATGCAGTAATACCTTTTCTGATTCTGAAAGACAGAAAATTACTAGGGAAGTCCCCGTGCTGGTACCGGCTGCCTCATTAGTGGGGTCTCTGCAGTACGGAAGGTCTGAATAACGGCACCTTGCAGCGTATGACATGCATCAGTTAAGGTGGCCTCTCCTGACCCAATTCCTCTGGCGCTACTCAGCACCTCGCTGTCAGGACCGGCTGACTCAACAATGGCGGCTTGTGTGATACCCACTACCACAACCCAAACTGGCTCCGCATAACTGCCTGCCTCGAGGATGGTGGCCTCCAACCTGCTGGCTTGCTATGTAGAGGCGTCTGCAGCCTCCTGCCTGCCAGGTTAAAGGACACGGTCCCCTACTGGCTGCCTGTTAGGCTGGGGCCTCTCTGCCTTATGGAAGGTCTCAACAATGGTGGCATCTCATGAGGGCACTGAGTCTTGAAGTTCTCCACACCTGGCTGTACTGACTGGCTGCCTCAATAATGGCTGCTGCAAGGTGCCCACTGCCACCATTTCAGCGGCCTCCGACATACTGGCTGCTTAAAGGAGAACTGTCCACACCGCCTGCCTTGTTAACTGTGCCTTCCTGTTACTTATGGCTTCAATAATGGCAGCCTCTAGGGTACTGACTGACGTGAATGGACAGGTTCTCAATGTCATTGCAGCAGCCACGACCACTCTTTACATGGCTGGGGCGGGAAAGATTGCAAAATCCAGACCAGTGACATCAGTACATTCAGGGAAGGAATGATTCGCACCCTGAACTGACTCCATGATTTTGAGGGCTTTTCTTTCTTTTAGGTTTCTGTTTTTTTGCTTGTTGGGGGGTAGAATTATTTGTGATGTTCACAGGGCATTATCTGGAATTTCAGCACCAGGAACAGAAGCACATGATGCTATTTCTTGAATGCCCACAAGAGTAAACTTGTAACTAGTAACCAAGTACCTTGTAACCAGACAACGAGGAACCTGGCAACCAGTTAACAGGTAACTAGTAACCAGTATCCTAGTAACTGATAAACTAATAACAAGGAACCTTAGTAAAGGAGACTGTCACGTCCTGCCTGTTTCATGAGTAGATTATAGCGGTCTCTCGAAAGAACAGTGCTTCTCGGAATACTACAGCTGTACAGATTGGATGCCTCAATAATGGCATCTGCGTCTCAATAATGGCCGCCTGCACGGTACCGAGGGCCGCAACGTGAGGGGGCTCCGTATAAGTGCCTGCCTCCAGGACGGCGGCCTCCAACCCTCTGACAGCCTCAGTAGAAGCGACCTGCACCTACCTGCCTGTCAGGATAAAGGCCTCGTGCCCGTACTGGCTGCCTTGTTAACGGGGGGCGACACGAAGTACTGAAAATCTCGGTAATGGCGGCTTGCAGCGTACGGCTGGGTCACTTAAGCCAGACTTTCGTGGTACAAAAAGCACCTCGCAACACGAAACCGCTGCCTCAATAATGCCCGCCTGCATAGCACCCACTGACGCAAAGTGAGAGGCTCATATAACTGCCTGCCTCGAGAACTGCGACCTCCAAAGTCCTGGTTTCCTCAGAAGAGGCGGCCTGCAGCTGCCTGACTGCCTGTCAGGGTGAAGGCCACGAGCCAGGTACTGGCTGCCTCGTCAGCGGGGCCTCTGCAGTATGGAAGTTCTCGGTAATGGCGGCCGGCAGCTTACGGCGTGCGTCGCTTAAGCCGGCCTCTAGTGAGCACACTGCATCTCGCCGTACTCAGCACCTCACTGTACGGACTGGCCACCTGCACAGTACCAGGGCCGCAACACGAGAGGGCTCCTGTAACTGCCGGCCTTAGGACCGCAGCCGCCGACCCCCTGCCAGCCTCAGTAGAGGCGGCCTGCAGCTACCTGCCTGCCAGGGTAAAGGCCCCGTGCCCCGTAATGGCTGCCTCGTTAGCGGGGCCCTCAGGAGTACGGAAGGTCTCGGTAATGGCTCCCGGCAGCTTACGCCGTGCGTCACTTAACCCGCCTCTCGTGAGCAAGCCAAGTCTCGCGATACTCAGCACCTTGCTGTACGGACTGGCTGACTCAAGAATGGCAGCCTGCACAGTACCAGGGCCGCAACACGAGAGGGCTCCTATAACTGCCTGCCTTAGGACTGCAGCCACCGACACGCTGCCAGTCTCAGTAGAGTTGGCCTGCAGCTGCCTGCCTGCCAGGGTAAAGGCCCCGTGCCCTTTACTGGTGCCTCATTAGCCTGGGCCCCCACCGTATGGAAGGTCTCGGTAATGGCGGCCGGCAGCTTACATCATGCGTCACTTAAGCAAGCCTCTCGTGAGCACTCTGCACTTTGCGGTACAAAAGCACCTCGCTATACGGACTGGCTGCCTCAATAATGGCCGCCTGCACAGTACCCAGGGCTGCAACAGGAGAGGGCTCCGTATAACTGCCTGCCTCGAGGACAGCGGCTTTCAATCTCCTGCCAGCCACAGTAGAGGCGGCCTGCACCTGCCTGCCTGCCAGGGTAAAGGTCTCGTGCCCGTTACTGGCGGCCTCGTTAACGGGGACCCCCCGCAGTACGGAAAGTCTCAGTAATGGTAGCTGCAGCATAAGGCATGGGGGTGTTTTTTCTGGGTAGAAATTTTAATCGTGTTTAAGGGACTTTATCTGGAATTGCAGCATCATGGACAGAGGCACAATGTGTTGTTCCTTGAATAGCCACAGGAGGGCAGCAGAGGATTATTTTCGCGCAGGAATTGGCTGACAGTGTCCCTTAAGGACTAACATAATAAATATAAAGATCCATAGATATATACAGTATAATATTAAGTGATTTCAAGAAAAAATATAAATGTGTATTTCCAAAACCAGTGTATAAGTATGCTCTATGATTATATTCTCAAAATCCCAAAATAAAGGATGCTTGCTCTTAGCACGTTTCTACAGAATTAGTTTAGCTTTCATTCTGAAAGAGACAGGCCTAAGCATTGAGCAAAGCCCCGTGCGATACAAGAACAGATTTCAAAACCGATGCACTTCAAAACCAAAGTATTAAATGGAATCTTTTATTCAGAAAAACATGTGTTTACAATTATTTTATTCTATAACACAAAAGTATCAATCTTAATAACCTAATGCCACAGAAGTAACTTGAAATATATGAAGCAATTTTGGAATTTACTAAGATACTGGAACGGGCTACTCATTTTGATGCTGCTGAAAAACATTCAAATTGTGCATTTCTAAAGCAAATTTACATATTTTTACCTTTAATCCTGGCCATGACCCAGACCCTGACCTTTTACTCTCACCCTCACTCTAAAACCCTAACAGCAACCACAGCTCTAGCCTCAGCCCTAGCCTTGACCTCTGACCCTTGACTGGCACTCTGATTTATATTTACACTTTTTATTTTATTTTAAAAATATATTTTATTGAAGTTTTTACAGAGAGGAAGGGAGAGAGATAGAGAGTTAGAAACATCGATGAAAGAGAGACATCGATCAGCTGCCTCCTGCACGCCCATACAGGGAATGGGCCCGCAACCAGGATACATGCCCCTGACCGGAATCAAACCTGGGACCTTTCAGTCCGCAAGCTGACGCTCTCTCCACTCAGCCAAACCGGTTTTGGCCCGATTTATATTTTTAAAAGTGAATAGAATCCGTAGCTGGTGTTGCTCACTGGTTAAAGCATCGGCTTGCCAGACATACGCTCACTCATTCACTACTCTCTAGTTAAAAGAGGCGCTAAAGAACATTAGGCAGAGCGGTGGGTCACCTTAAAGGAACCTCAGTGCAGCAGCCTCAGTAATGGTGGCCTCTCATGAGGACGCTGCGTCTCACGGTGCTCAGCACCTCGCTGTACAGTCTGGCTGCCTCAATAATGGCAGCTTCTAGGTTTCAAAGGGGTTCAGACGTCAGTGCAGCAGCCAAGGCCTCCCTTTGCAGGGCTGGAGCAGGAAGAGGTGAACAACCCAGAGCCATGACTTCGGTCCTTCTAGGAATGGAATGATTGCCGCCATGGCCAGCCTCGCTGATCTTGTGACCATTTTTTCCTGGGGAGAATTTTTTGCCTGGGTTCACAGAGCTTTACCTGCAATTTCAGCACCAGGGACAGAGCCACAGTATGTTATTCTTTCAATGGCCACTGGAGGGCAGCAGAGGATAGTTTTTTGCCTGACAGCTTCCTAGCCATAGCCCTAGCTCTAGCCCTAACCCCTAGCCCTAGCCCTAGCTCTGAGTTTAGTGCTAGCCCTAACCCTAAACCTACACCTAACCATAACCTTAATACTAATCCTAACCCTAACCCTAACCCTAAATCCTAAACCCCAAAACCCTAACCCTAACCCTAACTCTAAATCATAACCCTAAACCTAAATCATAACCCTAACCTTAAATTAAAACACTAAACCCTAACCTTAGCCCTACTCCTATCTCTAGCCCTTACCCTAACCCCTAGCCCTAGCCTTAAAGTTCCTTGTAAATCCCTGTTTGGACTTGGGCTGTCTGTCCGTGTGTTCAATAAGGCATGCTTGAATGATACAAGGCAGTGGTCGACAAACTGCAGCACGTGAGCCGCAGTTTGCCGCTCTGTTGACTAATGAGTTGGCCAACCACTGGGCTAGGGGCTAAATCACAAGGAACAACAACCGCCTGTAATTATTGGAATCGAGAGTCTAGGTCGTGGTCAGCAAACTGGTTAGTCAACAGAGTGCTCTGGCAAACCGCGGCTCATGACCCGCATGTGGCTCGTGAGCCACAGTTTGCTGATCACTGGTATAAGGCATTTTACTGAGAAGATCAGCCAACCAAGGAGACAGGGCACTTACAGACATTCAAATCCCAGCTATAAAAGGGAGCGGGCTGGGGTGAGGCTGGGGATGGATACAGCCACATGCAGGCCTGTGGGTCACAGTGGTCAGTTACTGTCCTTCAATGAGATGATGTGGATGAGAGGATGTTTTGACTCCTGGTGGGTCAGTCTGACTGTGCTTATCAGTTGGTATGACACCTGAACCCTGGTGCTCAAGCCTTGCACCTTGACCTTTTAACCATGAGCACTGACCTCTGAACCTTAATCTTTTGCCTTTGAACCTTAAACTCTGACCCATGACTTTTGACCTGGACCCTGACCAACATACCCTCTGCCTCTAAAATTCTAATCTAACCTACAGGGGGATAAACATCACTAGAATAAATTAAACACAATAAAATTATGCAATGATGACACCCTTTACACAAGAGATGCATGAGGCTCATGTGAGCAAATCAGAACAATCTCTTCCCAAGCCAAAACAATGACAAACACACAGTCATTTTTTTCTTTAACATTAGACTCTTCCATGCACCACAAGAAGCTATCCAAGGAGCAAAAACAGAGCCTAGGAAATGCAAGAAAAGAGTTACAAACACCTCCAATATCACTTGTTATCTAAAAACAGGAATTTGTAAAAATCACGAACAAAACAACAAACAACTTAATTTTTAAATCATCTGATATCCCTTTTTCAGAAAGGGCCACACTGAAGACATACCAAAAAAGTGGCAGGTTCGATGACAGGTTGCACGTACCCAGGTTGCAAGTTTGATCCCTGATAGGAGCCTGTATGGGAAGTAAGCGATCAATGTTTGTCTCTCTCTCCCTTTAGATATAAGTATGCTATCACAGGTGTGAAAGAAGAGACAGCATTATTTGAGGTAAAATATTGACCTTGACAAAAATCACTGATTAGCTGCTCCCGCACATCTTCCACCAGAGATCAAGCCTTCCCAGCAACCTGGGCATGTGCCCTGATCGGGAATCGAACCGTGCGTGACCTTCTGGTTCATAGGTTGACACTCAACCACTGAGCCACACCGGCCAGGCGCATAAACATTATCTCTCTATATAAAGGCCTCAGTGACCAAACAACCAAATGCCCAGTCACTATGATTCACACTGACCACCAGGGGGAAGGTGCTCAACCCAGGTGCTGCCATCTGGTGGCCAGTGTGATCCCACAGCAGGAGCACCACTCAGGGACCAACAGGCTCCAGATGCTGGGCTCACGGCTGGCGGGGGCAGCTGCTTTGGCACAAGCCTCTCCCTCCTCCCCAGCAGCACGCTGCCCCGAAGCAGGGCTGGGAGGAGCGGGAGTGGCATCCAGCCCCAGCTCAGACTCTCCCCCAGCCTCCTGCCACTTCATGCACTGCTCCGTCCCTCAGGGGATGTCAGACTGCCAGCTTCATCCCTGTCTCTAAGGCCTGCAGTCCAACCTCCCCCGAGCGGTCCCAGACTGCGAGAGGCTGAGGGACCCTGATGGTGCACGAATCCATGCACTGGGCCTCTAATTCTTTTTTTTTTTTTAATATATTTTATTGATTTTTTTTTACAGAAAGGAAGGGAGAGGGATAGAGAGTTAGAAACATCGATGAGAGAGAGACATCGATTAGCCGCCTCCTGCACGTCCCACAGTGGAGATGTGCCCGCAAGCAAGATACATGCCCCCGACCAGAATCGAACCCAGGACCTTTCAGTCTGCAAGCCGACGCTCTATCCACTGAGCCACACCAGTTTCTTCGAGCCTCTAATTTTTAATAATACTTGTATGTATACAGGCCTTGTCAGTGCCTCAGGATAACTGGCTGTTTTTGATATCTGCCCTCTTTCTCCTTGAAAAGCTTTTGATTTCCACCGTAGATGGAGGTGTCACAGACAGGGCAGATGTCCATCAGTGGTTAGGAACCTGATAAGGTTAATTGCAACAGTGTTGGAGAGTCTTTAATTAATATTTCCTTAAATAGACAAAAATGTCCTGGTGTTAAGTAGTGGTCATTGACCTCTTTGTCTCTGGAAGAATATGGTGACATTAATGCTGTTCATTTATCATTCCCTGTAACCTGGCTAATGAGCCCTTGATAATAATGTAGAATGTCTCCTTTGGTTTTTCTTATATTTGAAAAACAGTAAAATATAAAAGTTAACAATATTTAAAATAGTAATAAGAATAACCTACAATCAATTTTTATTGATTTTGATTTGCCAGAATTTTTATGAATTCAGGCATTTCTTAGAGTCTTATAAATATTTAAATGTATGGCCTGTGTAGAAATCTGTAACTTAGAGCAAACCACTCCTTCTCATGTATTTTATAAAAGATGTCATTTACTTGAAACTGTACTAGAGTAAAACAATGATTCTGTAAACGACAACACATATGGTAGCATGGTTATAGATTTGTTAATAAAGTACTTGAGAAAGACTTTGCTTTTTAATGATTAGGATACAATGAAATAGAGAATAATATAAACTCCATATATTTTTTCCCGATTTAATATGTAACTTCAATTAAAATCTATAATTTTACAACGTTGCCCATGGCCTACCGAAAGCACACATTGAGCTTTAGAAACAATTAATAACTTCCGGGGTGTGGACCACAGAGACCTGGAGTGTCACAGGGAATCACTGCTCTGGCTGCTTAGTGTGCTGACAGGACACGAGCTGCCCTGGGAGTTCCCTGGTTAGATTTGGCTTTCAAATTTCGCAATTTTTTTCTTAGTGACAACAGTCTTTCCTGGGCTCACCAAGCTGGGTCTCTTAGTTACAAGAGAATAGAAGCTGTTTTTTTAAATTTTTTTATTTTATTTATTTTTTATACATATCTCCCCATTAGAAACTCTTTCTAATCGTTTAGCCCAATGGTTGGCAAACGGCGGCGTGTGAGCCACATGCGGCTCTTGGGCCCCTTGAGTTTTTAACCAAGGCCAGCTGAGGAGGACCCTCATTAGGTGAATAACAATGTACCTACCTATATAGTTTAAGTTTAAAAAACTTGGCTCTCAAAAGAAATTTCAGCCGATGTATGTTGATATTTGGCTCTGATGAGTTTGCCGACCACTGGTTTAGCCCAAAATGGCTCATTTCATAACCTGCACCTCCTCGTGTGCAATCCCAGTGGTCCTGAGAGAGGGGACTCCTAAGCTGTGTGTCCCTGGAATTCACCTGAGCCCGGTTCTCACATCTACAGGTGATGTTCTTACAACACAGAACAGACCTCTCGGAGTCGTCATCTGCAAATTGTGAAATTCACACACACACACACACTTTATTTTTTGTTAGTCTTCACCCAAGAATATTTTCTTCATTGGTCTCTCAGGGAGAGTGGAAGGGAAGGAGGGAGGAGGGAAAAGAGAGAGAAACATCCATGTGAGGGAGACACATTGATTGGTTGCCCCGTACTCGCAGGGGATCAAACCTGCAACCCTGACACATGCCCTCGGGAATCAAACCCGGGACTCTTTGTGATGCGGGCTGGCATTCTAACCACTGACCTATACCAGCCAGGCCAAATCCCTGTTTCATAGCTTTATATGTGTGTGTGTGTATATAATTTTATTTTTTAGATTTTTTTACAGAAAGGAAAGAAGAGGCATAGAGAGCCAGACACATCAATGAGAGAGAAACATCAACCAGCTGCCTCCTGCACGCCCCCCACTGGGGATGTGCCCACCACCAAGGCACATGCCCTTGACCGGAATCGAACCTGGAACCCCTCAGTCCGCAGGACGATGCTCTGTCCACTGAGCCACACCGGTTTCAGCCCGTTTTGTAGCTTTAACATTTGCTGCTGACAGACCGAGCCTCCGCTCTGGGCTCTGCCTCTGGAGAGACTGCAGGACGGGACCTCGTAGCTCAGTGGACGGACGGGAGGCGGCGCTCCGGATGCCGGTGTCCAGCCGCAGGACGTCTCATGAAAGGTGGTCCCACAGGAAAGGCTCACTGATGTCCACCCGCCTCTGAGTCAGGAAAAATCCTCCGGCCGTCTTTTCTCTGCGACCCACTGTGTCCCGCGTCCCCAAACCAGTGACTTTACAGGCATGTTGACACAACTGATCTGTGGAGACGTGTGTATCTTACACTGTTTATTGACGGTTTGGGGTCACTTACTAACACTCCCGTGCGGTTCTGTTAACTTACATACAGTTAATGCGGAGAACAATGAGGCGATATTTGGGACATGAAGGTCTGGGAAACGGTGAAGCCGGTGATGTTTAGGAAAAGCAGCACACCTGGCAGGTCATGTTTGTAAGAAAACCCAAAGCAATGGGGCTTGTACAGAGGGGTGGCCAGCAGGCTCCTGTTTGCCTTGAGGTCTGAAGCTGAGGCTATACTGTTCCCTCCTGACACCAGGCATCGCCATGGAAACCTCTGGAAAAAATGGGGAAACTGCAGGTTCTTTCTTCACTTTCCTGCCAGTTTAACATCCACACACTCAATGCACCACTGTGTCCTCTTGATTCCCACCTCTGGGCGGCAAATAAAGGCTTCACATCCAGAGGCTACATCCGTATAGTCTTTGGGAGCTCCCAAGCTTAAACTGTCTACGTCTTTGCCCCTTTAACCGTCATTGATTCCGGAGGACGGGGAGGGGATAGAGAAACCGCGGGCACGCCGGACCTGGGATCACAGCCACAACATTGTTTGCGTCCAGGACCAACCGAGTCACGGGCCGTGTGGCTGCCGCTGAACCACAGCCTCATCCTCAGAGTGCGTCCATCACAGCTGTGGGGGGCGGGGACACACAGAGGGCTGGGCACCGAGGAACCACAGAGCCTGAGCCGGGGCGGCGGCTCCTGGGAAAGAAGTCGCAGCGACAAAGGGGAGCCGAGCCTGAGCAGCCTAGACCAGGGTCCTGGCCACGGGCCACCTCACACGGCACGCCTCACACCTCACACCTCACACCTCACACCTCACACCTCACACTTCCTGGCCCTCACCTCGTGCCTCACACCGGAGGCCTCTCCTCATGGCCTCCACGCAGTTGGCCTCTGCCCCAGCCTCAGCCTCAGCCCTTGACCTTTGAGCTGTGACATTAGACCTCTGACCTCTGGCCCAGAACCCACTACCTGGACCCTCTGCCTCTTTGATCTCCTTTGCAACCAGGCAGCAGCCGAAGGAACGGCTTGTGAGCTGGGCTGGGTGGAGGGGGAGGGGTCCTGGAGTGGGAACCTCTGTTCCTCTCTCTGTGCCTCAGTGTGGCATCTAGACTACGGGGACCACAACCCGTTACTGTTCCTGTCAACCCAGGCGCTCCAGGAAGCGAGGCCCAGGCTGGACTCCTGGGGGGAAGGCTGGGAGGTGAGGGCGAGGCCGGGGAGGCCTGCACCATCCTGCAGCTGGGGGCCCACAGGTGGGAGGAGTCCCTGTAACCTGTGCTTCCCCCCCAGCACCCGCCTGGCGCGCCCACTGCACTGTCCCCGCTGCCCTGGAGACGTGCCCAGTCCCGATGCCACCCCACCTCTGAGGAGCCGGGGGAGTGTGAAATAGGGCCGAGGCACAGACACAGGGATGGGTGTGCCTGTGAGCCCGGCAGTGAGAGGTGGTGGGGTCGCCCTGCCGGAGCACAGGGCTCAGCTCTCCCAGAACCCAAAGCCCCAAAAGGAGGGGCAGGGAGGGGCCTGTTTCCTGGGGCTGCTGCTCCGATGACGACAGACAGGCCTGACCCCACAGGAACGGGGCTCCCGTGCTGGGGCAGAGTCTGAAATCGGGGTGTCGGGGGCTGTGCTCCCTCTGGGGGCTCCAGGGAGGGTCCTTCCTGCCTCTCCAGCTTCTGGGGGTTCCTGCCGGCCTCCCTTCCATCTTCACGGGGACCCGCCCCTTTGTTCACGTGCCCACTGTCATGTGATCACATGGCCCCGCCCCCTTGAGACCTTGGCTGGTCTCTGTGTCAGGGCTGCCACCTCCCTGGCTGGCTGGCTGGCTGCTCCGGCTCTCACTCCTGTCAACAGTCCCTTGGCTCAAGTCCTTCCAGAAGATGAGGAAGGACTGGGTGTGGTCCCCAGATTCTAGAGGCACCTGTCCCCTCAAGCCTGCTGGGCCGGCGGCAGCTGGGACTGAAAAGGAGACGGGAGAGCAGGGGCCCATCCAGAGAAAAAGCAGGGGGTCGGGAGGGGCCTGTGCATCCCGGGAGGCTGGAGGAGGGAAGGTGGTGAGGTGGGGGGAAGTGGGGTTACTCACTAGGCAGCGGAAAGCCCTCAGGGCTAGTGGGGCGCATGCACCATCACCCCACACTCCTGCGAGGAGCAGCTGGGTGCCCTTGTACAGGTGGAGCTACTGCAGCTCAGAGAGGGCAAGTGACTTCCTCCAAGGCGCACAGCGGGAAGAGGGCAGAGCGAGAAGGGGCACCTGAGCTGCCCACAGCCTGTGCCTCCTTTTACCTGGGTCAGCGGCCCCCTCACCCTGTGGCTATTTGCTTGATGGGCTCCACTCTCCCACCACCCCTTCCTCTACTCCCAGGGGACAGGGGTCCTGTCCTCTCACCCGGGCCTCTGGGCGGCCACCCTCTCTGTCCCGTGGTCCCTCCCATCCGGTGACCTCGGTGGAGTGGCGCTGCATCAGGCGAGGGCCTTGTGCCGAGAACACCAGCCTCCCTGCCCCGTCTGTGGCTTCGATGCCGAAGTGCCAGCATTTCTCCTGTGTCTGCCTTTGTCCTGACCCTCGGGTTAAGTCAACGAGGACCCTAGAGGGGGAGTGGGGAAGAAAGGGACAAGAGACACAAGGAATGGAGACAAGACAAAGTTCTGATCAAGTCTCGTTTATTCAGGCGGAGTTCGGGGTATTTATAGGGAGAAGGAGGAATGAGGAAGTTAGCGAAAATTCCTAGCCCTTAAGGCGAAACGCCTGGCTTACGGGAAAGAGATCGGGTTTGGGGTAATAGAAACCTCGCCCAGGGTTAGTGCTAATGTGGCTGGAGCTTACTACACAATGGCTGTCAAGCACAACAACTTTCCCACATGACTTCTGCCGCCTGCCTCCCCTCCCAGGCTCTGTTTTGCCTCGAAAAGAAATTGAGGTGGGGTCTGTGAGCTTGCTGACCTCCTGCCTCCGCTCTGTGAGATGTGGCTCTGCTCTGGTGCTGTCTGGTCCAAGTTTCTGAAGCCACCCACCCCCGTGGCAGCCTCTCTCATACCCGGGACCCCCACCCAGAGCCCCCTCAGCTCTCCCCCTGCAGCTCCAGGCAATGCTGAGCCCGGGCCCCAGCCTGTCCTCAGTCCCCAGGTTCTGCCTCAGACCAGTCTGGGAAAGGCCGATGAGGTGACCCCTCAGAGAGAGGGGTGCAGACCAGGTAGGCACTCCCGCGTGCTCCGCCCCTTCCAGGTCCACCTCCCCCACATGCCGTGGGCACCAAGTCTGTGCTGCCTTCCAGCTCCTGGAGAGTTCGGCCTGCGCCATGCGGCCACCAGAGGGCCCCGTCTGGTGGACAGGCCTCCCTGGGCAGCTGGATACCCACCTGGCCCCAAAGCCATGGTCCAGCCTCCCACTGACCCCTGCTGGAGGGTAACCAGGTGTGGTTTCTGCTCAGCTCAGCTCCCAGCCTTGGGAGCTCAGCTCCCAGCCTTGGGACGGTCGCCCTCTGCTGGCCAGTTCCTGTCACTGAGGAAGGTAGCGACATCCCTGCCACTCAGCCTGTGCCCTGCAGTTTACTGTTGCATCATTATTACCTAGAGGCCAGGTGCATGGAATCTGTGCGTGGGTGGGGTCCCTAGGCCTGGCCTGGGGTCAGGTTGCCCGCCTCCCTGCCTCTTGCCCTCCTGCATCCCTCACTGCCTGCACTTGCTGCCACCCACCCCAGGTTCCCTGTCCCAGCCTGGGGCCCGGCTCTGACTGGGTGATTGGGAACTGCCAGCCCAGGGGAGGGACTGGGAGGTTGGCCAGCAGGCCCCATCGGCAATCTGCGGACTGGGGGCAGCTGCTGTCTTAAGCATCTGCCCCCTGGTGGTCAGTGTGTGTCGTAGAGACCAGTCGTCCTGGCCGTTCTGTTGTAACAGCTGCTTAGGCTTTTATAGGTGTGTGGATTGTATCATTTCCATACAAACAGCTGTAAACCTGCTTTTGCCCCACCCTGTATTAAGCAGTCAGGGTATATAATAAAATGTGCTGTGAGCAGCACTGAGGTGTAATTCCCAACATTCACACAAGATGGCAGCACAGAAGCACACTTGGAACACTCTTAAACTTCAAAACATTTCCACAAACTTCAAAGGATCGAAATGATGTAAAGTATGTTTCTTGCTCTTTGCAGTTAATCTAGAAATAAGTAGCAAAACGTAACTAGCAAATCCTTGTATTTAAAAGATACAGAATACACTTCAAAATAACCCCCAAAATATCAGTAAGTCTCAATTGGAACTAGAAATAATTTGAACTGAAGGGTAATAAAAATGCCACATAAGAAAACATGGGGAAATGTGGTGATAAACCTGCAGAATAGGGGTAAAAATCTGAAAATTCACAGGTTTTGCCTTAACATTAAGAACCCAGAACAGTAACTTAAATTCGGAGGGAGCAGAAGAGAGGAAATGTGCATCAGAGGTGCCTACAGGATAAATACATAAAACATTAGCATTTCCCCACCTCTTCAGGTCGACGGTCACTTTATTCTCTTTCTCTGTGTAATTAAGTAGCTTCAGCAAAAAGGCCATTGTCATTTTCTGTTTAACAATAAATAATACAGTAGTACCTCGAGATATGAGTTTAATTTGTCCTGTAACCTTGAGGCGTGGGAAAAGATGAGACGCTCGAGTCTTGGTAAACTGGTGGGTCGTGTGCAGCCGGCCGATCCGCCAGATGACTCCGATCTCAAATGTTGATTTTTTTCAAAGCAAAAATCGCTCGCTCGATGGCTCGTATCTCAAAAATCGTGTATGTTAGGGCACTCGTATCTCAAGGTACCACTGTACATAAATACATACAAAGCACTAGGGAAAACATGGAGTAATGTCAAGGAGGTAATAACCTTGACCTTGCTGACATCAAAAGCGCTTTCTTTGCTCACCCAGCCTGGTCTCCTGTCAGTCAAAGGGGAAAATCCCCTTTCTGATTGGCTAAGGCTCCTCTCCTCCTCTGTACTTCCTCCAGGGATGCTGTGGACCCTCCCCTGAGGCTGCCGGGCCCAGGGGCAGCGGCCTGGCTGACAGCCTGCAGGGCAGGAGGGGAGTCCAGGAGCCAGCTTGCCCGGCACTTCCTGGTCCTCCTGCCTCCTCGCTGAGCCGCAGGCTGCAGGCGTGGGGTATCCTGCCCACAGTCTGACCTCACACCTCACATGGACGTTGGTTTTGCAGCGTTTCTTGGGCACAAAGCACTATTTGCTTCATGTGCTTTCTATCTATTAACATGCCACCTCCTGCCCCAGCCTCATGAAGTGGTGCTGTCCCCGCCTTCAGTAGATGAGGAGGTGGTATGAGCCGGGGACTCCCCAGGTGGAACCCGCTCTGCTGTGGACTCCAGGGACGGGGTGCACCCAGGTTTGCAGGGCCCACCCTGAGAGTGAGCCTCACAGCCAGCCACAGCCCCCAGGACTCCCACGGTTGAGCCCAATAATCACGGAACATGATGAAGACGTTGGTGTTAATATCCTGGTGAGGACACTGGGTTCTGCCCAAGGGAACGAACATGGAGATAAAGGGAGAGGTAACCAAGGAGGTGCCAGGAAAGAACCGTCTAGAACAGCCGTTCTCAACCTGTGGGTCGCGACCCCTCTGGGGGGTCGAACGACCCTTTCACAGGGGTCACCTAAGACCATTGGAAAATGCAGATATTTACATCACGATGCATCACAGTAGCAACATTTCATGGTTGGGGGTCACCACCCCATGAAGAACTGTGTGCAAGGGTCTCGGCCTGAGGAAGGTGGAGAACCGCTGGTCCAGAAGGAAGACAGAAATCAGGAGAAGCCGAGGTAGGAGCACGGTTTCCCCACATCCCAGCAGCACACCAGCCTTGGGCCCTCGGGGTGATGCCCCATTCACCAAGGGGCTGTGGATGGCTTCAGGCCACACCCCGCCTCTGTCTGTGTGTTAGCCACCGACTCGGTCTTCTCTCTGTCTGAGAAAGGGCGGCAAGCGTTCTTCAGAGCACAGGTGTGTGGAAATGCAGCTGTGGTTTCCCAGAATGCCTTGAGGAGGAATGCCTGCAGGCGGAGTCCTTCCTCCTGAGAGGTGCTGTGTCCTGCTGGGTGGGTGTCAGCAGTCAGGGGGCAGCAGGTAGACCTGAGAGCAGGCGAACAGGCGGGGACCTGGCCGTGCTGGGTCTGGGACCTGCTGGAGGAGCCCTGCCAGCAGGGACGTCCCCCTCCTCGTGTCTATGTCCACCACACCTTTCTCTCCTCCTCAGCCAGCTTCGGGGCGGGAGGTGGGGGGGGGGACTCTGGGTGGTTCTGCCGTCCTGATGGTGAGACCCCTACTGTCCACATCGACCCACACACCACGGCCAGGGACGGGCCAGCCTTAGAGCGGAGGGCGAGGCCTGTGCTTCTGACACACGGTTGAGGGGTCTTCAGCTTCGGTCCCTCCCCCCCAACCCCCAGTTCTGGTCCTAAGTAACCCTGTGCCCATTTCACCGTGTGAACTGGTTGTATTCAGCACCCCCACGTGCAGAGGCCTTGCTGTGGCTCCTCGGCTGCACTGCACAGCCAGCTCCCCAAAGCGTGCTGGGTCCCCGACACGCCCTGAGCGCTCCCAGCCGCTCAAGAACGGGGGTCCCTCTCCCACCAGCGAGTCCCAGGGCCCGGTGACCGCTCCCCCCAGACAGGCTGCAGGAAAGGGCTGGACTCCCCGACCTTCCCTCTGGGTTCAGGCCTCCTCCGTCCGGGCCCTCACCCCATGGGTCTGTGCCAGCCAGAGCCAACCAGGAGGGGATAGGCGTTCGGGAAGCCTGGGCCAGATGCCGGGCAGAGCAGTCGCAGAGACAAGCACCGGCCGCCGTGGGAAGTGAACGCAGCGAGGGGCGGCCCTTCCCTCCAGTCAGGGCACCAGGGGAGCTGGAGAGAAGTGAGGTTTCCATGGGAACAGGAGGACCCCCCCCCCCCCCGCCTTCGGCTCTCCTTCATGGAGGCGTTATTGATGACGAGACCGCCTCCCTCCCGTCCCGAGGAGAGCACGTCTCCCACCAGGGTAGCCCATCTGTGGTTTCGCTCTTGATCAATAGAGGCAACGGCTGATTTACAGGTTTAATTTCAGCAGGAGGGGCCGGGAGCAGCCAGTCTGTGCGAGCTCGCCGGGCCCTCCACAGGGAAGGGGCCCATCTCAAGCTGAAATAGATCGGCAATTTCCTTCGCCCGTGGGACGTGGCTACACGTTGGCAAATGGTAAACGCATTAGGAACCCCCAGGGTCCCTCCCCCCGCCCGCCGCTGGCTGTGAGTGGGATGTCAATCCTGTGGCTGTTTAAAACGGAGCTGGGGCTGGGAGAGAGGGAAATCGCTGAGGACTGAACGTGGCCTGAGGATGTGGCAAAGCCGGGCAGGAGAAAGGGGACATGCCGGTGAGGGAGAGCGGCGTTTGGGCCGGACCAGCGTGAGGCTGGGCTCCCGGGAGCGGACACCAGAGGCTGAGAGGGGCGGGGGCTTGGGGTGAGGGCCAGGCAGCACAGAGTGGCTGTCGGCAGTGGGTGTGGGCACAGCTGCCTACGGTGTGTGCGGTCGGGAGGTGAGGCTGCTGGGTGGGCCAGGGGGCTGGACAGCTGAGGCCTGAGGAGGCTGCTTGTTTGCTGGGGGGACACCTGTCCTGAGCTTTGCCCTCGGCCAGGCCTCACCCCACCGATCCCCTCCCCCAGCACCGAAGGGGAACTGATGGTCAGCTTGGAGTGAGAAAGCCCTGCCACACAGTCACTCACCCAGAAACACACCACCACCCTCGTTCTCCGCCCCGTGGGGACCTGCCCTCTGCCCTCTGCCCTCTGCCCTCTGCCCTCGGGGTGCACGGGGTAGGGCCGGGCCAGCTCCTGCCTCCCGTGGAACCTTCGGTGGGGGGCAGGGGGTGCTAGGTGGTTCTGCTGTCCTGACGGTGTGACCCCTACTGTCCACATCGACCCACACACCACGGCCAGGGGCAGGCCAGCCTTAGGGCGGGGGCGAGGCCTGTGCTTCTGACACACGGTTGAGGGGTCTTCAGCTTCGGTCCCCTCCCCCCGCCCCCCAGTTCTGGTCCTGAGCAGCCCTGGCCCATTTCACCGTGTGAGCTGGTTGTATTCAGCCCACACGTGCAGAGGCAGAGGGTCCCCGCTTCTGCCTGGCTGACCAGTCAGGTTCCATCCTGCAGTGTGTGTGTGTGTGCATGTGTGTGTGTGTGTGTGTGTGTGTGTGTGTGTGTGTAGCAGGGGGCTGTGGGCACAGCTGATCAGGGGAACCTGGCAGGGTCTGGGTGATCACACGTGTCCCCCCCCCCCACACACACACACCTGGCAGACCCTGACCTGCAGGAGGGCGGTCCAGCCGAGAGCCCTGGACAGACCACACAGGCTCCAGACTGGTAGACTGGTCCTGGCTCTCACAGAGCCCACTTCCCCCCTAACCTCTCTCTGCTTTATCTGCTGAGGGCCTGGGCCTTTCCATCAAATCCAGGATCCTCGGCCCCTCCCTCCCTGCTGACACGCTCATTCCCTGAGGCACCAGCTACCTGGTGCAAGACGGGGAGGGCGGCCGGTGGCCTGGCTGGTGGGTGGCGGGACTTGGCCTGGAGTCCGGCAGGTGTCCTGCCCCTTCCTTGGAGCTGCACCGCGTCTGAAACACATCCACCTGCACACCAACCCAGCATCGCCAGCTTCTCTCCTTCTCTCTCTCTCTCTCTCTCTCTCTCTCTCTCTCTCTCTCTCTCTCTCTCTCTCCTGTGTGGCCTTGTCCCTGCAGAAGCTGCTGGCTCTCCACCTCTACAGTCTTCACTGGGGTCGGTGAGCGGTGTGTGTGTGTGTGTGTGAGCAGGGCCCCATGCTCACGGCTGGGAGTGGACGGGAGGAGCAGGCCGGTCCCTGCTGCCTTGAGCTCCCACAGCTTCTCGGGTCCTGTGGGCCTAGCGGCCTGGTCCCCCGGCTTGAGGCTGGCCACTCAGCAAGCGCCCCCATGTGAGGCTTGTCTCACGGGGGCGGCTGGGTGGCTCCTCCTGACTCAGCAGCTTCAGGTTGGACCTCCTGCTGGTTAGTCATCAGCCGCAGGGCCCACAGCACGGAGCTGGGGCAGCGAGGCCCAGCAGCTCAGCCAACGTGGCCCTCCACCTCCCCCGGACTCCTCAGCCAGGGACGACGGCCCCAGCCTGGGCCCGGGGCCTCTCCACCACTCTCTTCAGGCAAACAAGGCGGATGACACAGGGAAGGCCAGCCAGGCCCTGCCAAACTCACCAGCGCCCGGTCCCCTGTCCCTCAAAGCCACAGGGAGCCAAGACCGCAGGAGGGGCCAGTCCCCGTGTTCGCTGGTTCTCCGCATCAGCCCAGACAGGACAGGCTCAGAAAGCCTCAGGGGACGGACTGGCATTGGATGTCCTGGGAGATAAAAAACGCAAACGCCACCATTGTCCCCGGCTACATGTGACGTCGCTGAGCTCACAGGATGGGCTGTGGTTTGTGGAGCAACTGGCAGACGGCGGGAAGCTGCTCTGGCCTGTCTCCCCGAAGACTCTCCACTGGCTCACACGGAACCCCCAGCCCCACCTCACTGCTCTCAGAGCCCCACTCTTTTTTTAAAAAAATATATTTTATTGATTTTTTTACAGAGAGGAAGAGAGAGATAGAAAGTCAGAAACATCAATGAGAGAGAGACATTAATCAGCTGCCTCCTGTACGCCCCACGGTGGAGATGTGCCCACAAGCAAGGTACATGCCCCCCGACCGTAACTGAACCTGGGAACTTTCAGTCCACAGGCTGACGCTCTATCCACTGAGCCACACCGGTCTCGGCAGAGCCGCACTCTTGAAGATTAGCGGGGGGACCCCACCTCACGGCTGAGAGACCCACAGCAGAAGCCTGGCTTTCCTGGAGCAGAGGGGCCTGGAGGGCAGCGGGGTGGGGGGCAGGCCAGTGTGGGGGCGGCTCTGAGAACCACCTGCCTGATGCTCCCTCTACAACCTGCAGGGCCCAGCTCCAGCCTGGTTCTGGGACCCAGGCAGGGGAGGGTGTGTGCGTGTGCATGTGTGTGTGTGTGTGTGTGTGTGAGAGAAAGAGAGAGAGAGAGAGAGAGAGAGAGAGAGAGAGAGAGAGAGAGAGAGAGAGAGTCAGGAGCCACAGCCCACACCTTCTCTGTCTGGCTCTCTGTCAGGGTCACGGGGAGGTCAAGGTCCTGGAAAAGGAGCCCCCGGGCCGGGCTGCTGACTCAGAGCCACTTCCTCCACCCACACTCACCGCTGGGAGCGCAGCGCCCACACCTCAGACCCACAGCCTGACTCATCCCCTGCCCGTGCTGGCGGGACCGCTTCCTGGGAAGGGCAGTCCCGAACACAGGAAGGAAGGAGCTCCCAGGAGGTGGTCCCGGGTCTCTGGGCCCTGAGCACCCGCTTCAGGCTGGCACTGGGTGGGCGTGACCAGCGCCCCCACCGATGCTCAGACTGGGGGGGGGGGGGTGGGGCAGGGAGGTGAGGCTGAGGAAGGGCTGGAGCCTGGCATTTCAGCCCCGACGCAGGTCACACCCATCGATTTGTGTCTGTTTCTCCTTGTGTGAAATACCCCTTCGCATCTTCTGCCCGTTTTTATGGGACCTTTCCCTCGTTCTTATTGATTTATAGAAATCTGTAAAAATATATTTTATTGACTTTTTACAGAGAGGAAGGGAGAGGAATAGAGAGTTAGAAACATCGACCAGCTGCCTCTTGCACATTCTCCACTGGGGATGTGCCCGCAACCAAGTACATGCCCTTGACTGGAATTGAACCTGGGACCCTTCAGTCCCAGATTGAGGCTCTATCCACTGAGCCAAACCAGTTAGGGCTAGCAATTATATATATATATACATATATATATATATATATATATAATTTTTTATTAGTTTCAGAGATGAAGGGAGAGGGAGAAAGAGAGATAGAAAAGAGAGATAGAAACATCACTGATGATAATCACTGACTGGCTGCCTCCTGCACACCCCCTACTGGGAATCAAGCCCACAACCTGGGCATGTGCCCTTGACTGGAACCAAACCCGGAACCTTCCAATCCACAGGCTGATTTATAGACAGGGTTTATAGACATTTTTTATATATTCCTGGGTTTATAGGCATTTTTTTATATATTCCTGATGTTTACCCTCTGCTAGAATGTCCTTAGCGAATATCTTCTCATTTTTACCTTCTCTTTCACGTTCTTGGAGGTGATTCTGGTTAACGTCCTTTTTTTGATGCTCAGGTTGGTCCGTCTGCTCTGATGTTATCACTGGAGCATTTGAGAGCGTTTCAGTTCTCCCTGCTCCCACGTGACGGGTGGTCATCTGCGCTCTGTAGACCCGTTTCTACGGGAGTTCTCGCACGTCATCCTGACACGGACCCAGCGGTAGCTCTCTGTGTTCTGCAAAGGGAGGGTCCTGCTCTCATCCTGCGTTAAACCACGGCCCCTGTGTCTCTGTCCCAGAGGAAGGAGACCCGCAGGAGAAAAGGGCATTTGATTCTAAACTGTCCTTGGAGCCAAGACTGGTTTGGCTCAGTGGATAGAGCGTCGGCTTGAGGACTGAAAGGTCCCAGGTTCGATTCCGGTTGGGGGCATGTATCTTGCTTGCGGGCACATCTCCACTGTGGAGTGTGCAGGAAGCGGCTGATCGATGTCTCTCTGTCATCGATGTTTCTGACTTTCTATTTCTCTCCCTTCCTCTCTGTAAAAAATCAATAAAATATATTAAAAAATAAATAAAAATAAAAATAAATTAAAAAATTAAACTGTCCTTGCAGGACAAACAGGACCTACAACCTGGCAGATGTGAGTCCCAGAACAAGGTCAGGGTGGGATGGGGTCCGGTCCACGAGGACCTGAAGAACAAATATGAGGAGCTCTTTCTCCAAGCTGCTGAGCAGGTCTCACATCCACTCCATGCCTCTCCATGCCTCAAGCAAGTCTCCCAGGAGGGGGTGCTCCGAACAATCCCATCCTGGGTGAACCCCCAAAGCGAGTGAGGCAGAGAGAGGAGTGTCTGAGCCCAGCACTTGGAGCCTGACTGGTTACACTCCTGCCCACAGGGAGCCCTCTCCACGCTCAGGAGTTAAGGGGCCGCTGGCTCACGGTGGGGTACTCCCCCAGCCTCCCTCCTGGGATTCAATCTGGCATCGGAATCAGCGAACGTCAGGACAGGTGGGAATCCCGTTAGGTTGTGCCTTCAACTCCTGCGCCTGCCCGGCTCCTGCTGGATGCAGGGAGCCGCCCTCGTCTGTGGTTATTGCACAGGCCAGAGGCGGGCCTGCCCGCCGATGAAGCCATTCAACAGCTGTGACCCCAAATAGTGAAAAAGGGCAAGTCCTTAAAAATGAGCATCTTTTTTTTTAAGCTTATAATTCTTTTTTTATAAAAATATATTTTATTGATTTTTTACAGAGAGGAGGGGAGAGGGATAGAAAGTTAGAAACATCAATGAGAGAGAGACATCAATCAGCCCCCTCCTGCACTCCCCCTACTGGAGTTGTGCCCGCAAGCAAGGTACATACCCCCGACCGGAATCGAACCTGGGACCTTTCAGTCCGCAGGCCGACGCTCTATCCTCTGAGCCACATAGGTCTCGGCAAAAATGAGCATCCTGAAGCCCATCTCTCTCCGATGTGGACAGAAAGGCTGGGCCGAGATCAGTTTGTACAAACAGGACGGACTCACCTGCCTTTAGGACCCTCTCCCGGGCAGAACTCAGGTCAGGCCAGTCTGTGCCCGGGCAGCACTGTCCACCTGTCAGAGCTGGTGGCTGCGACCCTGAGAGGGGCCTTCATTGGCTCAGCAAGAAATCTAAGGACCGTCAAAACCGGTTTGGCTCAGTGGACAGAGCGTCGGTCTGCGGACTGAAGGGTCCCAGGTTTGATTCTGGTCAAGGGCATGGACCTGGGTTGCGGGCACATCCCCAGTGTGGGGCATGCAGGAGGCGGCTGATCAATGTCTCTCTCTCATCGATGTTTCTGACTCTCTATCCCTTTCCCTTCCTCTCTGTAAAAAATCAATAAAATATATTAAAAAAAAAAAAAGAAATCTAAGGACTGAGGCCTCAGGCAGGAGGCAGGTGGTCACCGGGACGGGGAGGGTTTGGCCTCTGGGGGCCGGGATGTCAGAGCCCTGCACTGAGGGGCCCACGGCCATCGGGGGCCCTGCATCTGCCTGGAGCCTCGTCTGTCCCCTGAGCAGAGGCCGGCCCTGCAGCGTTTCCTCCCTGCCAGCCACTGTTCTAGGTGTTTCTGCAGGTGCCAGGCTGCCCTGTAGCTGTCGCTCGCGCCGTGCTCACCCCCCGACACACAATCTCTGCCCTTGTTGTTCTCCCAGAATGTCTGTGGTCTCGTGTTTGCTTATTCTTCCAGATGCTCTGGGATCGCAGGAGCAGGTTGGAAAGCGCCAGCTATAATTTGGCTCTGACTCATGTGCAGAGCCCAGGAGGACTCGCCTGTCTGTTCAGCCTGTGCTCCCGGGCGAGGAGTGTCTCTCCCGCAGACTGTCTGCACCCCCAGCGAGCCCACCCTTCCCACCTCGCCTGTCCCTCCCCGGCTGGTCCTCCCGGGACCGTGCCATCAGGTTCCGCAGTCGCTAACGACCTTCTACGGGAAACGCCTTTGTCGTTGGTGCTGGTGTGGCCGTTGTTCTCACACGTTTCTACCGCTCCGTCCCTCCCTGCCCCCGGCCCTCGTCCCAGACGACTTTGCTCACGTCTGCAAGTCCCGGCTTCGCTGCAGGTCCGGGCTGGATGGCGAGGGCCACCGCCAAGGCCCGAGCAGCGGGTGCCTCACACGGTGGCCACTGTTCGGCAGCCCTGCCCGAGGTCACCGGGAGTGGCAGGAGTCCTCTTGGCCGTCTCGCCCGCCTGCGGTCCTTCTGCCCCTTCCTGCCGGAAATACCGTGGTCTCACGGCCGCTCCGTGCGCTCCCAGTTTCCTGTGGCCCATGGCAATTTGTGTCTCTTTTTTATTTGTTTGTTCTTTATGGTTTTTAAACTTTCTCCGATTTCAGCGAGAAGGAAGGGCAGGGAACAGCATGAACACTGCTGGCCCGGGTCCTCTCCCGGGGGACCCTTAAAAACAAGGGAGACCGCTGAGACTGGTTTGGCTCAGTGGATAGACCGTCGGCCTGCGGACTGAAAGGTCCCGGGTTCAATTCCGGTCGGGGGCATGGACCTTGCTTGCAGGCACGTCTCCACTGTGGGGCGTGCAGGAGGCGGCTGATCGATGTCTCTCTCTCATCGATGTTTCTGACTTCCTATCTCTCTGTAAAAAATCAATAAAATATATATTAAAAAAAACACACAAAACAAGGGAGACCCTCCCCACTCCGGTCTCACTGACGTTCCCACCGAGGAGCCAACACGCTTCAAAGAAAGCCGCCCACAGGTGCCCTCCTCTGCCCTCGGGAGGCTGTGGGTGCTGAGCCTGACCGTGGTCCCCTGCTCACACCTCCGGACCACAGAGCCGGCCTCTCGCAGTGGGGTGTGGCTGCTGGACAACTCGCCCCCCGTGCCGGGGAGCAGGCCCAGGGAGACCCGGCCTGGGCAGGGCATTCCTGGCCGATAGGAGCTGGCCTTGCTCCTGAGCCGTGACCAATCGGAGGCACTGCTGGGCCGTGTGCTGGGGACAGGTTCCCTGCTCCGTGCCGTATCTGCCTCCGTCCTTTGCGGAAGGTCGGGATCAGGAAATGCAGGGACCACGGTGAAGATGGCATCATCTTCTCCCCGAAAGACACCTCGAAAGGCATTTTAATTACACACGTGGGGAAACTCAGGTTCTCAGAAATAGTCAATGTTATGAAATAAACTGCACGTTTCCTCTTTTCTAAATAAAACAGAAAACACGTGGCTATTTCCAGCAGCACTAGGAGTGGTTGGTGGTGGCTGTGCCGGTGCCGATGCCGAAAAGTCCTTGTTTTATGAGCTGTTCAAGCCTCCGCGGATAGAGTGTCATTTAAAAAATATATATATATATTTTATTGATTTCCCACAGAGAGGAAGGGAGAGGGACAGAGAGCTAGAAACACCGATGAGAGAGAGACATTGATCAGCCGCCTCCTGCACCCCCCCCACTGGGGATGTACTGGGGATGTGCCTGCAACCAAGGCACATGCCCCCGACCGGAATCGAACCCGGGACCCCCCAGTCCGCAGAACGACGCTCCATCAACCGAGCCAAACCAGTCTCTGCTAGAGTGTCATTTTTAAGGATACGTATAAGCGAGCCCTGCTCTGCCCAGGCTGGTCCCAGTATGGGTGCAGGTCCGAGTGTGAGTGCTGGTCCGAGTGTGAGTGCCGGTCTGAGTGTGGGTGTTGGTCTGAGTGTGAGTGTGGGTGTTGGTCTAAGTGTGAGTGTGAGTGCTGGTCTGAGTGTGGGTGTTGGTCTGAGTATGGGTGCTGGTATGAGTGTGAGTGCTCGTCCAGGTGTGAGTGCTAGTCCAGAGAAACGCCTTACCTGGACCTCCTCCTCCTCAGAACCCAGCTGCGGTGCTGTGGCTCCCGGACTCAGTTTCCCAGCGGTAAGAGCAGGGTACTGACACCTTCCTGGGAGAAGGGTGGCCTGAGGATTTCATGGAATAAACATCCGGGAGCACGAAAGGCTCCCCATGAGCAAGGGTGGGATGACTGGGGAAGAA
Source organism: Lasiurus borealis (assembly GCA_004026805.1). Taxonomy (NCBI): domain Eukaryota; kingdom Metazoa; phylum Chordata; class Mammalia; order Chiroptera; family Vespertilionidae; genus Lasiurus; species Lasiurus borealis. Next base: position 6,053 of record PVJN01020208.1, on the reverse strand, counting down.
GGAGTACGGGCAGTATGTGACCAGCCACAGAGTGAAATGTCTGAGTCCACACGGGTACGAGTAAAAATTCAAATAGATGGATAAATGTGTGTGAAAAGGGACAGTGTTTGCCTATGGAAAAACTCTTAATAAATGTCAGGGAAACAGAACATAAACATTAGGCCAACAATGCCGTAATAATTGTTTCTGCCACTGATCCGAGGAGAAGCGGGATATTGCAGAGTCTGAAAGCCTCTCCCCAAAGATAGGTGTTAATTACCCAGGGGGAGAGGTAAGAAATGCTGTTCTGGATATATTTTTAGATCACGGCATCCCCAAAGCACTGCCCTGCGCCCTCTCCCCTGCCTAGCGTTTTCTCTTGTGGGTCTGACTTACCTATTAACGTCAGGGAATTCTGGTGTGCAACACACCAAATGCTCAGTACAAAGAACTGCAAAAACCACCAAGTGAAGGGAAAATAAAAAGCGAGCACATACAGCTGGCTCTACGTTTAGCCGTGCTTGTTTTACAGAAACGTCTGCAGCCGTACCCAGCCTGACTAGTGGCCCCACGGCTCCCCTGCCTGGGCAGGAGGGCATGGGAGGGAGTGGAACCGGGTCCCCTTAGCCCAGATGAACTAGGTCCTCGTGGACTGAAGATGAGTAAGAAGCCAAGAGGCTAAATTACACAGAAAGACTGAGCCAGGTGCCTGCACCCATGCAGTTCCTGCAGCAGGTGGGAGAAGAGGAAAACTAAGTTCCAGGGAGGGTCCTGACCGGTGTGGTTCAGTGGATAGAGCGTCCGCCTGCAGACTCAGGGATCCCGGGTTCGATTCCGGTCGGGGGCATGTGCCTTGGTTGCGGGCACATCCCCAGTGGGGCCTGTGCGGGAGGCAGCTGATGGGTGTTTCTCTGATCGGTGTTTCTCTCTATCCCTTTCCCTTCCTCTCTGTAAAAAAAAAAATTAATAAAATATTCAAAGTCCCAGGGATGCACTCTCCCTTTGGCCTTTTTTCTTTCAATCCTCACCCAAGGGTATGTTTTTATTTATTTTAAAGTTTTTTTTTTAAATTTATTGATTTTTTACAGGGAGGAAAGGAGAGGATAGAAAGTCAGAAACATCGATGAGAGAGACATCGATCAGCCGCCTCCTGCACGCCCCACACTGGAGACATGCCCGCAACCAAGGTCCATGCCCCTGACCAGAATCGAACCTGGGACCTTTCAGTCTGCAGGCCAGTGCTCTATCCACTGAGCCAAACCGGTTCCGGCTGTTTTTATTTATTTTAGAAAGGGAGGGAGGGAGAGAGGGAGAGAGACCTCGCTGTGAGAAACATCCATGGGTTGCCTCGCACCGGGATCGAACCTGCAACCTTTTCATGTTCTTGAAAGGCCATGACAAGGGCTGCAGACGCTTCTCTCTTTTCTTGTTGATTTTTTAGAGGGAGAAACGTCCATGAGAAACACAGATCGGCTGCAACCTGGGCATATGCCAGCCTGACCCGGCCGTGACCTCTTGGTGACCTCGGGGTGCTGCACGGTTGAGCACACCTGCGCGCGGGCGGGCGCTGCTCTATTTTGGATGCAGGCTGTTCCTGGCACGGCTCCGAGCTGCCGGAGGGCGGCAATTGTCTATTTACAGCCCTTAGCCAGCGGCTGGCAGGCGGGCAGGCCGGCCTGGGGAATAGGTGTGTCACTCCCTATTACCGCCTGCAGGGGGCGCTGGTGGCCGCACGACTGAGACTTCCCGGGGCGGAGAGAGGGTCGGAGATGCAGACACGGGTTCTCGGCCGCAGACCGGCGGTCGCAGGCGGGGTCCCGGAACGGCCGTCGGCGCTGCCGCGAGGGGAGAAGCCCGGAGGGACCGTGACAGCCCGAGTCCCAGCTGCGCGCAGGGGCAGAGGAGCCATGTCCGCGCTGCGGGGGCGGGGCCTGGGCCGGGAGGGGCGGGGCCTTGACCGGAAGGGGATGACAGCGCCGAGGCGACCTGGCAGGGTTGGGGCGCGGACGCTTCCGGTCGCCTTCCGATGGCGTCACCACGACGCGCCGCGCGAAGGCGGCCGGTTCCGGGCGGGGGTCCAGCCCTGCGGCCGCGCGCCCTCCCGGCCCCTGCGAACAGCTGCGGGGAGCTGCCCGTGGACGCCTGCGGGGCGGGCGGAGGGCTGAGGAGCTCGCCCGCCACCACCTTTATCCGCGCCCGCGGGAGCCTCGCGGCTGGAGCCACCTCGGCGGCTGCTCAGCCTTGGGGCGGGGGACGCCCTCTGCGCATGCGCAGGGGTCTTGGCTTTGCCCTCTGCACTTGGAGGTGGGGGGGAGGGAGAGGGTGGCGCTCTGCGCGTGCGCACCGGTCCCGGCCAGGCTCTCCGGAGGCTGGTGGCCACGTGGGGTCCGGAGCAGCCCGGGGCAGTGGTATTGGGGTGTGTGCGGTGGGGAGCATGCGTTCTGACCTCTCAGGCAGGAGTGATGAGCTGGCGCAAGACAATAAAAGCACAGGCGCAGGGATCATGGCCAGGCCCGCAGCCCAGCGTTTGAGATGGGAAGGAGCAGGCTGGGCCAAGGCTGAATGAAATGTAGGCGGGGTGGCGGGGCCTGCAGGAGAGAGGCCGGGACCTGCACCCCCGAGGTGGGAAGCGGGGAGAAGCCAACCAGAGCAGGGTCCCCAGGGGCATGCACCTTTGAACGTGTGCAGCGCTACCGTCAGGAAAATGTCAGACCCAGTTAAACGTATGCCAGTCCCAGAACGTAGCCTGGCGTTTTGTATTATCACGTGGCTAGAGGCCCACTGCACAAAGTTTGTGATGGGTAGAGTCCCTAGCTGCTGCGGGCTGGGGATGCCCTCCCTTCCCCCTGGCCACCTACTGCCACCAGCCAGCCCCACCCCCCACTCAAACTCCAATCAAGGGGGCAATTTACATATTAGGCTTTTATTATGTAGGATTTTAGATTATATGTCTGCTTGATCTCTCTCTCTCTCTCTTAAAAAAAAAGGATTATGTCAGGGAAATTCTGGCTATTTTGGTTCTGGTTAATCATGTTTTTACTGTACTAAGATTTTTATTGGTTAATTACAATCCTTTATAATAAAAGCCTAATATGCTAAGTGTCTGGTTGGCCATTCAACCAATGAATGTGTCATATGCTAATGATATGCTAAGGCCGCTCAATCGCTCACTATGATATGCACTGACTGCTAGGGGGCGGATGCTCCAACCAATAGGTGAGCTTGCTGCTGGGGTCTGGCCTATTGGGACTGAGTGAGAAGGGCAGGACATGCTCTGGAGCCCTCCCATGGTCTTTCTCTGGCTGGCCAACTTTCCACGCCCCTCCCCCATATCAATCCTTGCAATCCAGGCTGAGGGACCCCCCCCAGGGGATGAATTTCGTGCACCAGGCCTCTAGTCTATCTCTATAAAAGGCTAATATTCTAAGTGCCCAACTGTCAGGGTAATGATATCAAGAAGCAACACCTGGCTTCCTCTCCCTAGAGGCGACTAGCTTCAGGTGGGAACACTTTACACCGTGACCAAATGTCTGTGAAGCGTTTTCCCGTCCCTCATCTCATTTGATCCTCACAGAAGTCCTGGAGTAGGCAGAGAGGAGACTCGGTGGGGTCCTATATTCTTTTCATTAACCGGAAAACAGATTTAGGAAGTTTAGAAACGTGACCCAACTGAACAGAAGAAAGAAATGGTGGACCTTGACAATGACTTCAGGTTTTCTCACTGCGCAGAATATGCTGCAGTTAAGTATTTTCCCTCTGCCCTCCCTGTGTGATCTACAATAACAATCTGCTTCGTGTGGATGGTTCCTGCTGTGTTGCTGACAACTGCCTGAAAGAGAGGTTGCGGTGCTTCACTGGCCTGGGGAAAGTTTAGCTGCGTCAGAAAGCAGCTAATTAAGCAAGTTTGTTCTGTATAAAAGGCTAAGTTGGCTTGCGCATCTGAGATACACATAAAGCTCTTGTACCAATCACGTGTGTGTTTAGATCTGTCATTGTTGATGGTGAATTTGGTTGTTTTTGTTGACATCCTGAAGCTGAAAGGGAGCGGAAGTAACAATGGTGATTAAATATGATTGTAACAGTGATCAGGTGGATATGATTATCCCTGTGTAACCAAAGTTGCCATCATATTCAAAACGAAGATGGAGGGCCTCCTTTTGAAAGGGACTTATTCATTATAAACCAGATTCCAATAATCCGAATGCCATTAAAATGACACAAATCAGTATCCTGTTTCCTACATTAGGTGAAACAACATATTCTATTTTTTTCCCCCACGTGGTGCAAAAGGCTGGGGAACAGATACTGCATTAACACTCGGATATAACAGTGTAATCGACAATAATATTAGATTCAACGGGTGATGCCGAAAAGGAAAAGTTTCCCGTCAAATTTATTGAAAGTATTACTCCTTCAGGAATGCCGTGCCATAAATTAGAATTGAAAGTAGACGCCATCATCAAGCTACTGAGAAGTCTTAGTAGCAAATGGGGTCTTTGTAATGGCACCAGATTTATCATCAAAAGATTGCAACCTAGCATAATCAAAGCAGCAGTATTCACAGGATCTTCGGAGGAGAGGTGGTTCTGATTCCGAGAATTACTTGTCCCTGACACTGGCCTCAGTGTTACAAAAAGTTTAATCAGTTTATCAGTTGTGTTTTTTTTTAAATATATAATTTACTTGATTTCAGAGAGGAAGGGAGGAGAGAGAAATAGAAACATCAGCGCTGAGAGAGAATCATGGATCAGCTGCCTTCTGCACGTCCCCCACTGGGGATCTAGCCCGCAACCTGGGCATGTGCCCTTGACCGGAATCAACCTGGAACCCTTCAGTCTGCAGGCTGACGCTCTGTCCAACTGAGCCACACCAGTGAGGGCTCAGTCATTGTTTTTTATCAATGTTTTTATATCATGTTTTTGTTCTTTTTATATCAGGTCTTTGTTGTTATACCATGTCATTGTTGATTTATTAATTTATATACTTTTATATACATTTTACTGATTTTCTTTAGTCTCTGACATTTCTATTATAGAGAAAGGGCGAATAGCAATATTAAAATATTTCTGCGAATTTCAATGTGCACAAATTCGTGTACTGGGTCACTTAGTTAATTCTGGGATGTTTATCAAGGACATTAGGCCATTTTAACTGTTGCAAATGGAGAGTGGAATTGAGTGCATATATTCCTCACTGGTACCTTTTGTGGAGTTAAGTGGAGCCGCCCAGTCAATAAACTGCCTCTGCAATAAACCTTCCAGCTCAGCTCTGGGAGCGGGGAGGCTTTCAGAGGTGAAGGGATGCAGACAGAGGTCACGAGACAGCTGCCAGACCCCCTCCCTGCGGTCTCTTCCAGCTCTCCCAGCACACCTCTCGTCCCGGTTCACCTGAATTATTCATGCAGAAAACGATTTCCCTGCCTGGGAGGCCCTGTTTATAGTCACATTTCTGTACAGACAACTCCCCTCTGCTGTCAACGATCCCCTGCCCACCGTCTCCTCTCGAGTAATTCCTGGGAACGACCTAAACGAGGAGCAGGAAACAGGTCCCAGAGTTCCCTCTGCCGGCTTCCACGAAAGTAAAGTGAGAGTGGACACTGGCATATTCTCGGATGGAATTACTGCAGGAGATCGTGTCTATGTTATCAGTAATCCTCCGGCTGGATATTTTAAAGCCATATTTATAACACTGCCCAAGAGCTTTGGAATAATTGGATTGTATCAGGGAAGGCTGCTTTGGAGTTCAGCATTAGCCGAGAGGCTTTGGCAGATCAGGGACCGAGAGGAGGCGGGCACGTGAGGTGGCAGCCAGGACAGGTACAGCTAGAAACCACCCAACAGCAGAGAGCAGCAGGCACCGCTGGCCCTCCGGGAGCCTGCCCCACCCATCCACCCATCTCCCGGGATAGCACCCAGTCGCTGGTCCTTCGTTACAGCTTGGTAACTTTAATTTGCACAGGCCTGACCTTCCGGCTGAGGTTAGTGCCCTGGTCCTCCTCTGCCTCCCCCTCTCCCTCTCCCCCTCCTATCAGATGGTGCTTTATGTTGTGAAGCTGAGAAGACGGACTTTGTTCA
>PVJN01020207.1:21842-36387 GCA_004026805.1 Lasiurus borealis | reverse complement strand
CCCCCACACACCTGGGACCCTCTCCCCATACCTAGGGCCCCCCACACTCCTGGTCACCCCATTCCTGGGGCCTTCCCCCCCGTATCTCTGGCTCCCACACACATCTAGTGCCCTCCCCTCATACCTGGGGCCCTCTCCGCATATCTTTGCCCCCCCACCCACACACTTGGGGCCCTCTCCCCATACCTGGGGGCACCCCCCACACCTGGGGCCCTCTCCCCACACACCTGGGGCACCCCTCCCCCCCACACACACCTGGGGCCGGTTTGGTGTTCCCTGTCTGTCATCTGGCTCTCCCCCGGGCGATGGAGGGCGCCCCCCAAGGCCCCAGTCTCCCCAGCCTGGCACCGTGTCAGGCTGACGGCAGCTTCTCACCGAGCCGACAGGCGATGGGGATGCAGAACAAGCGTTAGGGAGCCCGTGGGGACGGGGGTGGGGGTGGGGGGGGAGCAGGGCCTGGGAGTGAGAGGCCCCGCCCCCTGGCGGGCACTGGGCACGGCCGGAGGCACCCGGGACCCGGGGCAGGTGTGTCTCGGCTGCTTGCGTGCGTGCCAGGCGGCTCGCCGAGGCGGGGGCACGGAGGAGGAGGCGCGGGGACCTCCCATCTGCAGGGACAGGGGGCCGTCCCTCCTCCCACAGGGCCCCGTGCAAGGCTGATGGCGCAGACAGCCCTCCGGGGTGCTCGGCAGGCGGGGGCCGGGCCTCAGCTCCCCCTCTCCGCGCCGCCCCCCGCAGGCGTGGCAGAACATCGAGGACGCCGAGTGGCGACCGCAGACGTACCTGGAGCTGGAGGGCCTGCCCTGCATCCTCATCTTCAGCGGCCTGGACCCGCACGGCGAGTCCTTTCCCAGGTGCTTGGCCTCTGCCTGTCCTCCGGCCGCCGCCACCGGTGCCGTGGGGGCGGGGATCTGGGGGTGGGGGTGGCTGCAGCTGGAGACAGGATTGGGTGCCTCCTGGTTTCTCCCCACAGCAGGGGAGGGGGGTGCTCACCGGCTGTTAGGGATGGCGGGGCCATGAGGGCCGCACGGGGTCATCTCGGGGCCGGGGTTACCTCTCCCGCTGGGTCCCTCCCGATGGAGGGGGTGTCCTGGGAGAGGGGAGGAGCCGCTCCTCGGGCCCCCAGGGCTGACTGGCCATCTCCGCCGAGCTGATGGCAGCCGCAAGCCCCCTGGGCGTTTCCCCGGTGTCCACACAGACCGGCCGGCGCGCGGAATGGAATGGGTGGTGACAGGCTGGCTGGCTCCCTCCCACCCACCCCCAAATACAGTGGCACCTCGAGATACGAGTGCCCTAACATACGAGATTTTTGAGATACGAGCCATCGAGAGAGCGATTTTTGCTTTGAAATACGAGCAACAGTTGAGATACGAGTCATCGCGCAGATCGGCCAGCTGCACACGACCCACCGTTTACCGTGACGCGAGCGTCTCATAGTTTCCCACGCCTCAAGGTTACGGGACAAATTAAACTCATGTCTCAAGGTACCACTGTATATGTTTATTGATGTCAGAGAGAGGAAGGGAGAGGAAGAGAGAGAGAGAAAAAAAACATCAGGGGTGAGAGAGAATCATGGTTCGGCTGCCTCCGGCATGCCCCCTACTGGGGATCGAACCCACAACTCGGGCATGTGCCCTTTTTTTAATTTTTAAAAAAATATATTTTATTGATTTTTTAACAGAGAGGAAGGGAGAGAGATAGAAAGTCAGAAACATCCATGAGAGAGAGACATCGATCAGCCGCCTCCTGCACGCCCCCCACTGGGGATGTGCCCGCAACCAAGGCACATGCCCTTGACCGGAATCGAACCTGGGACCTTCAGTCCGCAGGCCGACGCTCTATCCACTGAGCCAAACCGGTTTCGCCGGGCATTTGCCCTTGACCAGAATCGAACCCGGGACCCTTCCCATCCACAGGCCAGCGCTCTCTCCACTGAGCCACACCAGCCAGGGCCAGGTTGGCTTAAAATTTTTTTTTTAATTAATATATTTTATTGATTTTTTTTTTTTATAGAGAGGAAGGGAGAGGAATAGAGAGACAGAAACATCGATGAGAGAGAGAGACATCGATTAGCCGCCTCCTGCACGCCCCCCACTGGGGATGTGCCCACAACCAAGGTCCATGCCCTTGACTGGAATCGAACCTGGGACCCTTCAGTCCGCAGGCCGACGCTCTATCCACTGAGCCACACCAGCCAGGGCCAGGTTGGCTTTTAAAGACATAACTTCTCACCCTGAGGGCAGGGCAGGGCAGGGGTCCTGCTCCTCGGGCCTTGCACATCGTTGCTTGTGTAACAGCAGGAGGCGCTGCACCGTCCACACCACAGTGGCGGCGAAGGCTCGCAGGCGTGCCATGCCTTTTCGGGGGCACCGGGCCGGCCCGGGGAAGGCAGGGCGCCGGTCCTGTGCGCCGATCGCCTCCGAGGCGCGCAGGGCCCGCCCGCAGAGCCCCGAACGGACCCCCGGTGTCGCCCCCAGGTCGCTGAGGTACTGTGACCTGCGCCTGATCAACTCCTCGTGCCTGGCGCGCACGGCGCTGGAGCAGGAGCTGGGCCTGGCCGCCTACTTCCTGAGCCGCGAGGGGCCCGCGGAGACGGCGCCGCGGAGCGAGGGCGCGGACAGCGACGCCGAGAAGCCCGGCGGCAGCAGCTCGGACAACGAGGAGGAGGAGCCGGCGGCCGAAGGTGGGCCTCTCTCTGCGTCCACCCCCGGGGGCGGCCCGCCCTGGTCTCTGCCGGGGGTCGGCAAACCGCGGCTCTCGAGTCACCTGCGGCTCATTGGCCCCTGGAGGGTGGCTCTTCCACAAAATACCGCGGCCCGGGCGAGTCTGTGTTGAAGAAGTGGCGTTAGAAGATGTTTACGTTTAAAAAATGTGGCTCTCCAAAGAGATTTCAACCGTTGTCCTGTTGATGGTTGGCTCTGTGGACTGAGGAGTTTGCTGACCACTGGCCGGACAGCTGCCTCCATTCCATGTGACCCTGGGGCAAGCACCTAGAGGAGGAAATGAATTCAGCTTCCCCCCACTTTTTTGGTGTTGAAAGAAAATGGAAATCCAAATAGGTTCTTCCTAGCTCTAGAATTTTTAAAAATATATATATTTTATTGATTTTTTTACAGAGAGGAAGGGAGAGGGCCAGAGAGCCAGAAACATCGATGAGAGAGAGAGACATCGATCAGCTGCCTCCTGCACGCCCCCACTGGGGATGTGCCTGCAACCAAGGTCCATGACCTTGACCGGAATCGAACCTGGGACCCTTCAGTCTGCAGGCCGATGCTCTATCCACTGAGCTCTGCTCTTGTCCTCCCAAACGACCAGACGCTCTCCCGGCCGCTCAGAGTTCCCTCTCCCCTGCTTTCCCTGGAGCCCCTGCCTCTCCCCTCCCTTCCTCTCCCCTCCTGCCCCTGTCCTGCGTGGGAGCCTGGCCGGGGGTCCCTGCCCCTCTCCCTGCCAGTCCATGCCACCTTGTCGCTGCCCGCCTGCCCCTCCCGCCTCCTGTCCGCTCCCCGCGGTCGGAGGCGGGCAGCTGGGAGGTGGTGGGTGGACGGGTGGACGGGTACGGGATGGGACGAGAGGAGAGGCGGGAACGGGCTTTGTAGAGCGTGGGCGGGGGAGGAGGGAATGTGGGGGACGGTGACGGGCGTTTTCAGTGTGTGTGTCGGTCACACAGGCCCCGCCGCGGAGAAGAGGAGCCCGGTGAAGAGGGAGCGGTCCGGCTCCCGGGACTCGCCCTCCTCCGGCCGCTCCTCCCAGGCGTCCGGTGAGTCCCAGGGGGTCCCGGCGGGAGAGCCGCCACCGAGGGGCAGTTTGGAGATGTCAGACGTGGGTGCAGAGAGCCTGGTCTCCCCTAGAACTGGGGAGGGGAGACTTGGGAGACCCGAGCTTTCTGGGCGGGGGCCTGGGGCTGGGAGGGGCTGGGAGGACCCGAGGCTCTGTGGCTCCTCATCGATGAGAGAGAGAGACATCCATCAGCTGCCTCCTGCACGCCCCCCACTGGGGATGTGCCCGCCACTAAGGCACATGCCCTTGACCGGAATCGAACCCGGGACCCTTCAGTCCGCAGGCCGACGCTCCATCCACTGAGCTACACCAGTTTCAGCCACTGTGTTGTTTTCAGAGGGGGTTGGGGGTGAGGGAAGGAGAAAGAGAGAGAGAGAGAGAGAGAGAGAGAGAGAGAGAGAGAGAGAGAGAGGCAGCCTTCCAGCTGGAAGCAGCCATGCGGTGCGTGCGTGAGCCTGGGCTGAGCACTGAAGGTGAGGGCTTTTCGGCTGCACTGGGCGAGGCAGGGGATGGAGAGGCCTCGGACATGGGGCGAGGTGAGGTCAGGGGGCTGCAGGCCAGCTCCCACCCTGTGGGGATCCCAGCTGCCTCCCGCAGCAGATCTTGGGCGTGCTGAGGACAGAGGGTTGTGTCTCACCAGACATGGAGCTTCGTTGACAAACATTCCCCTTGGGGAGTGACCGGCCGGTCTGTCTCGGGAAGGGTCACTTCCATGTGTCCAACAGGGTCCTCTCTCCCCCCAGGCTCGGTGCTCGGTGGCGGCGGCGAGACCTCGGCCCCGCCCGGGGGGCCCTCTCCGGGGGAGCAGCCCCAATCCCCTTCCGAGGACACCCAGAGGCCCCGGGCCAGCCAGGGACCCGCCTCAACCCTCAGCGGCAGGCACAGCCCCGGCCCGGCCCCCCCGCAGCCCGACACCGGCCGGCAGACCAGCCAGAGGAGCGTCCAGGCGGCGGCCTCGGTCCCCTCGCCCCGCCCGCTCCCCGCCTCTACCTCCTCTTCCTCCTCCTCCTCCTCCCCCTCCTCCTCCTCCTCGCCCCCGGGCCCGGGCCGGCCGGCCTCCCCCTGCTCCCTCGCCTCCGCCCGCCGGCAGCCGCCCGTGGTCTTCCTGCCGAAGCTGGTGTACGACATGGTCACGGCCACGGACAGCGGCGGCCTGCCCAAGGCGGCCTCGCTGCTGCCCTCGCCGACCGTGGCGTGGGCCAGCTCCTTCCGGCCGCTGCTGCGCAAGACCATGACGTCCACGGAGCAGTCGCTGTACTACCGGCAGTGGACCCTGCCGCGGCCCGGCCACATGGACTACGGCAACCGCGCGGCCGCCGCCGCCGAGGGCTGCGTGGACGGGTTCCACCCGCGCCGGCTGCTGCTCAGCGGGCCCCCGCAGGTGAGGGCGCCCGCACCCCCTCCCTCGGCCTGGACTTCGGGGTGAGGAGGGGTGGGTCTGTGCTCAGGCCCAGCGGCAGCGTCCGGCTGACTGCACCCCCTGGTGCACATCCGGCCGTGCTGGTGGCGGGAGCTTCTGGGATGGCCCCGCGGGGGCAGGGGGCGGGGGGCAGGGTCCGGCGACTTTTGTCCTCTCATCTACGTTTTCTGCAAAGGATTCGGGGGTGGGGGGAAGGCAGGCGGGTTCTCGGGGCGCCTCTCGGGCCTTCAGACTGCGGTTTGGTATTTGTCACGTCCCTTCCCTGGGCCCCGTGGTTCGGCTGTGGGGTTTGCACTCTCAGCCGGGAGGATGTGGGGGACAGGGTACTGGGGGGCAGGAGGCTGGCTGTCAGGGTCCCCGTCTTGTCGGGGAGGTGACAGGCGCCCATTTAACCAGCTGTGCACACCCCCTCGTGCCCGCAGATCGGGAAGACGGGCGCCTACCTGCAGTTCCTCAGCATCCTGTCCCGGATGCTCATCCGGCTGACGGAGGTGGACGTGTACGACGAGGAAGAGATCAACGTCGGTGAGGTTCAGCCCCAGGCACTCACAGGGGGGACGCTCCGGTCCTTTGGGGTGGGGGTGGGGGTGGGGGTCTGGGGCAGAGCTGCAGATGGGAGGCAGGCAGGCGACCGGGGCCTCCGGCACCGTGTCCGTTCCCCACGTGGTCCGGCTCCTGGTGTCCGACTGGCCTTTCCCCACGGGTCTTCCTTCTCCTGCAGCGGGAAGCTGACCGGTGGCCGTTAGGCAGCGGTTCTCGACCTGTGGGTCGCGACCCCTTTGGGGGTGTCGAACGACCCTTTCACAGGGGTCGCCTAAGACCAATGGAAAATGCAGATATTGACATCACGATGCATCATGGGAGCAAAATTTCATGGTTGGGGGTCACCACCCCATGAGGAGCTGTAGGCCAGGGTCGAGGCCTTAGGAAGGTGGAGAACCGCTGCCGTTAGGGGTCCGATTGCCCTGTGGTCCTAACACGTGCCGTCGAGGATCGCTCAGCCCTAGGGGCGGGGGTGCCGTGTCCTCACGCAGCACGTCTTCCGAGCTCTCGACCGTGCTTCCGTGTGTGTGTGTGTGTGTGTGTGTGTGTGTGTGTGTTTGTGTGTGTGTGTGTGTGTGTGTGTGTGTGTGTGTGTGTGTGTGTGTGTGTGTGTGTGTGTGTGTGTGTGTGTGTGTGTGTGTGTTTGTGTGTGTTTGTGTGTGTGTGTGGGGGGGCAGTTTGGAACCACAGAAGCCCGTGCCACCATGTCTCCTCTCCCGCCTCTGGCTTTCCCGCGGTCCCCATGGGGTGGACCGTCGTTTCCGAAAAAACCCACGTGTTTCGGTTGCGTGGCTGCGGCCACCTTTCTCGGGGAGAGACCGCGAACGATGCAGGGATTGAAGCTGCGCTCTGCCCTCGTTTTTTTAAAAATATATTTTATTGATTTTTCACAGAGAGGAAGGGAGAGAAATAGAAAGTCAGAAACATCGATGAGAGAGAGACATTGATCAGCTGCCTCCTGCATGCCCCACACTGGGGATGTGCCTGCCACCAGCATACATGCCCTTGACTGGAATCGAACCTGGGACCTTTCAGTCCGCAGGCCGACGCTCTGTCCACTGAGCCACACCGGTTTCGGCACCTGCCCCACTTTTTTGTTTTTTTTAAAAAATATATTTTATTGATTTTTCACAGAGAGGAAGGGAGAGGGAGATAGAGAGCCAGAAACATCGATGAAAGAAAAACATCAATCAGCCGCTTCCTGCACGCCCCCCACTGAGGATGTGCCCACCACCAGCATACATGCCCTTGACCTCCAGAATCGAACCTGGGACCTTCAGTCCCCAGGCCGACGCTCTATCCACTGAGCCACACCGGCCTCGGCACCTGCCCCGGTTTTTATCAGCGTCCCCGCACGTCTCTCTCTCCCGGCCCCGCAGACCCCCGCGAGGAATCCGAGTGGCGCTACCCGCAGCTCAGCGACCCCTGGCCCGACCTGGAGCTCTTCCGGAAGCTGCCCTTCGACTACACGGTCCACGACCCCAAGTACGAAGACGCCAGCCTCATCTGCTCGCACCAGCCCGGCGCCAGGAGCGAAGGTCAGGCCCCGGCGTCTCCCGGGGGGCCGTGGGCGTGGCCCGGGGAAGGGAGAAGCCGGGCACCCGTCGGAGGGAGAGAGGGATGCGGGCGGGCGGGCGCCTGGCACCGAGCAGAGGCCGCACCTCCCGGGCAGGAGGCCCCTCGGGGGACCCACCCAGGGCGGCGTCTCGGCTGGCGTCCGTGTGCATGGCCGGGGGGCGGGGGGCGAGGGCTCCCCTGCCCGCGCGGCCCCGTGACGCCGGCTCCCTGCAGACAGGGGGCCGCCCCGGAAGCCGGAGGAGCTGTTGGCGCGGCGCCACACGGCGCGGATGCGGCTGTCCAAGTACGCGGCCCACAACACCTACCACCACTGCGAGCAGTGCCACCAGTACATGGGCTTCCACCCCCGCTTCCAGGTAGGAGCGGCGGGCGGGCGGGTAGGCAGGCGGGTGGGCACCGGGCACGGCCAGCCGCTGCCCCTGGGCTGGCATCATGGTTGCCCCGGTTACGTTTCCACTCCGGGGTGGGAGGTGGAGAGTCCTGGCTGGCTGGCCGCCTGGGCTGCTGGTGCCTCAGGTCCCCTCTGTGATGGAGAACGGGCGTTCTCCGGTTACCCGGGTTCTGGCCGCCACGGTCCGAATCTGCCCGCGTCCTAGCAGCGTCCACCGTGCCGGCCAGCAGACTCCCTGGGCATGTCCTGCGTCTCCAGACTTGGGGGGTGGGGGACAGAGTTGCACGTGAGCACCACTGAATGGCACGAAGCCAGCCAGGAGAGCAGCGTGGTCAAAACACAGGAATTATGTGGAGAGAAATGTGCACGTCACAAGCACCTACTGTGCGCCAGGCCGTCTGCAGGGCTTTGTTTTGTATCAGTACCGCCCAGCCTTTTATTTTACTTGCTTTTTATTTTTATTTTCTCACCCAAGGATATGTTTTTATTGGCGTTAGAGAGGAAAGGGGAGAGAGACAGAGAGAGAGAGAGATAGAGAGAGAGAGAGAGAGAGAGGGAGAGAGGTGGGGGGGGGGACACTGGTGAGAGAGGAATACCAATCAGTTGCCTCCCATATGCCCCCCCGAGGAGTGAGGGCACCCACCACCTCAGGACGCGCCCTGATCGGGAATGGAACCCGCAGCCTTTCAGTGTGCGGGATGATGCTCCCGTCATAACGGAGCCACCTGGCCAGGCCTTCCCAGCCGTTCCCTGCGGTAGAAAGCGTCCTCTGTCCCGGACACTGGGTTGCGTGGAGGAGGCCACTGGCCCGGGCCCTGGCTGGTCACCTGAGTGGATGCACACCACCCCTGTCCATTCAAGGAAACTGTCCTGTCTAGCCTCATTCCTCTTCTCTTTTTAATTATATTTGTGTTGATTTCAGAGGGGAAGGGAGAGGGAGAGGGAGAGAGAGAAACATCAGCGATGAGAGAGAATCATGGAGCACTGCTTCCTGCATGCCCCCTACCAGGGACCGAGCCCACAACCCAGGCATCTGCCCTCAACGGGAATCGAACCCGGGACCTTTCAGTCCACAGGCCGACACTCTATCCACTGAGCCAAACCGGTCTCAGCCTTTTTTTTTTTTAAATACATTTTATTGATTTTTAGACAGAGAGGAAAAGAGAGGGACAGAGAATCAGAAACATCATTGAGAGAGAGAGACATCCATCAGCCGCCTCCTGCACGCCCTCCCCACTGGGGATGTGCCTGCCACAAGGTCCATGCCCTTGACAGGAATCGAGCCCAGGGACCTTTCAGTCTGCAGGCCGACGTTCCATCCACTGAGCCACACCGGTTTTGGCCGGGGTGCGTGCAGTTCTTACTGTTTCATGAACACTGGACACCACGCGTAGTTACATAGGATGGAAACGCACACTTGTTAGCACAGAACATGTGTCTCCAGGGGGACCGCTGAGCAGGTAGCCTAGCACCCGGGTCACAACCAGAGTCCAGAGGGGTTGACGCCGCATCCCCTGGGGGAGCATGATCAGAATTAGCCATGGGTCAGGCTTCGGACCCAGTGGGCGTGGCCTCCGGCAGCCAGACCTGGGTGTGCGCACCTCTTGTCGGGGTGGCACCGGGGCGCGGGCTGCCAGTGCCGCGGGGCCCGGCGGGCCTGGGGTCTCCGGGGAGGCTCGGCCGGCCGCTGACGCGGGCTCTGTCCTCTCCCCACACTCAGCTCTATGAGTCCACCCTGCACGCCTTTGCCTTCTCTTACTCCATGCTAGGAGAGGAGATCCAGCTGCACTTCATCATCCCCAAGTCCAAGGAGCACCACTTTGTCTTCAGCCAGCCCGGAGGCCAGCTGGAGAGCATGCGGCTGCCCCTGGTCACCGATAAGGTACTGGGCGGCCTCGGGCCCCGGGGGTGGGGGGGAGCGGGGACGGGGGAAATTTCTTTGGAGGGAGAGCCACATTTTTAAATATATTTTTTATTGATTTTTTTATAGAGAGGAAGGGAGAGGGGTAGAGAGTTAGAAATATCGATGAGAGAGAGAAACACCCATCAGCCGCCTCCTGCATGCCCCTTACTGGGGATGTGCCCGCCACCAAGGTACATGCCCTTGACCGGAATCCAACCTGGGACCCTGCAGTCCTCGGGCCGACGCTCTATCCACTGAGCCAAACTGGTTTCGGCGAGAGCCACATTTTTTAAACTTCTTCTAACGCTACTTCTTCAAAACAGACTCGCCCGGACCGTGGTATTTTGTGGAAAAGCCACACTCCAGGGGCCAAAGAGCTGCTGCATGTGGCTCGCAAGCCACCGTTTGCCGACCACGGCTCCGGGGAACGGGGAAGGAATGGAGGCAGCTGACAGTGCCTGTTAGCGTGGGTTGCTTAACTGTTTCCAAACCACATTGGCTTACCAGCAGCTGAGAGCCCGTGGGCCGGGAATCTGGACTCTTGCAGGTTCCGCCGGGCTGAGCTCACTCCTGTGTCCACCGTTGGCGCCCGGGAGGGCTGGGGCTGGCCAGTGAGAGTGACCTCGGGGGTTGCTCTCTGCTCCAGGTGGTCGCTGCCCCTCCAGCAGGCTGGCGCTGGCTCGTCCCTGGGAGGGTTCAGAGAGAGGGCAGAATGTGCCCGCCTTTGCAGCCAGGCTCAGAACTGGTGCCCCATCACTTAAAAATAAAAATTATCGATTTTATAGAGGAAGGGAGAGGGAGAGAGAGAGAAACATCAATGATGAGAGAGAACCATTGACCAGCTGCCTCTTGCATGCCCCCTACTGGTGACTGAGCCCACAGCCTTGGCCTGTGCCTTGGCTGGGAATCGAACTGTGACCTCCTGGATCGTAGGTCGATGCTCAACCCCTGAGCCACGCCGGCCAGGCTGGCTCATCATCGTCGTTTTTTACTGCTTTTTATCCATAAAAGCAAGTTCCAGGGCTGAGCGGGAACCCAGGAGGACGGGGATAACCAGGCCCAAGGCCGGGGCCGGACCGTGGCCACGTTGGGAAACACGCCCCCTCCTTCTGCCTCCCCGCCCCAGAGCCACGAGCACATAAAAAGCCCGACCTTCACGCCGACCACCGGTCGCCACGAGCACGGGCTCTTCAACCTGTACCACGCGATGGACGGCGCCAGCCACCTGCACGTGCTGGTGGTCAAGGAGTACGAGATGCCCGTGTACAAGAAGTACTGGCCCAACCACATCATGCTGGTGCTGCCGAGCGTCTTCAACAGCGCCGGCGTGGGTAGGCCCCGCGCGCCCCGCTGGGCGGCGTCCTGGGAACCGAGGCCTGAGGGAAGAACGTTCTAGAACTGCCAGAGTTCAACATTTTCCACCTAGCCTGTTGGTGAAATATATATATATATATATATATATATATATATATATATATGTATTGGTTTATATATATATAGATTGGTCTATATATATATAGATTGGTTTCAGAGAGGAGGCGAAAGGGAGAGAAATGCCGGTGATGAGAGAGAATAATTGATTGGCTTTCTCCTGCACGCCCCACACTGGGGATCGGGCCCGAGACCCAGGCATGTGCCCTTGATCAGAATCGAACCTGGGACCCCTCAGTCCACAGGCCGATGCTCTATCCACTGAGCCAAAACAGCTAGGGCAAGCCTTCTGATTTTTATTTTATTTATTTATTTATTTATTAAATATTTTATTGATTTTTTACAGAGAGGAAGGGAAAGGGATAGAGAGGTAGAAACATCGATGAGAGAGAGACATTGATCAGCCGCCTCCTGCACATCCCACACTGGAGATGTGCCCGCAAGCAAGGTACATGCCCCTGACCAGAATCGAACCTGGGACCTTTCAGTCCGCAGACTGACGCTCTATCCACTGAGCCAAACCGGTCTCGGCAATCCTTCTGATTTTTAAAGCTATTTTGATTTGTTTTAATATTCTTTTTTTTCTTTGATGTTTGGTTATTGATTTGATTTATGTTCTTAATTCATGTTAGAGAAGCCAGGGTACTGTCTGTATATATGCAAACCCCGTGGATGCAGGCAGTGGGGTGTTGAGGGGTGGGGTGGGCTGGATGGGCTCGATGGGGAATAAGAGGGCACATATTTTATACTTGAAACGATAAAGATTAAAAAAAGAGAGAAGGAGCCCTAGCCAGTTCGGCTCAGTGGATAGAGCGCAGGCCTGCGGACTGAAGGGTCCCAGGTGCGATTCCAATCAAGGGCACCTGCCCAGGTTGTGGGCTCGTCAACAATTCTCTCTCCATCATTGATGTTTTTCTCTCTTTCTCTTTCCTTTCCTCTCTGAAATAAGAATATATTTTAAAAAGTAAATACAAAAATAAAATTAAAAAGAAAGAAAAGCAAGGATAAACAGGCAGGTGAACGTGCAAACGGGAGAGGTGTGTTTTCTCCCCTAGAATTTCCTCTCCCACATCCACAGCTGAGGGGAGTGGACGAGGGATGGGGGCGAGGGCCGTGGGGCCTGGCTGGTTGGGGGCGGGGCCTCGGTGAGCAGGGCTCCCTCCGCCCTGGCCTGTGCCGGGTTGGGGGGGTTCATTAGGACCCGGGTCAGCGGTGCCTTTGCCGCTGCAGGCGCCGCCCACTTCCTGATCAAGGAGCTGTCCTACCACAACCTGGAGCTGGAGCGGAACCGGCAGGAGGAGCTGGGCATCAAGCCGCAGGACATCTGGCCCTTCATCGTGATCTCCGATGACTCCTGTGTCATGTGGAACGTGGTGGACGTGGACGGCGGTGGGGAGAGAAGCAGGTGAGCGCCTCCACCCCCCTCCCCCGCCTGCGGTGAGACAGCCGCGCGGCCCTCTCTCCAGCGGGGATCCCCTCCACCCCGCGAGGACCCGGAGGGCACTCCGGTCAGACCGTCTGGCCTGTAGGGGGCAGAGCCCTGGACGCAGCCGACTCCCGGTCTAAGCTTCACTGTGAGTTCAGAAAGTTTGCCAAAAATGCCACTGACGTATGATACACACAGGAAATCACACCGTATACGGTACCTCGGGCCCATTGCAGGGAGATTCCTGCAAGAGTAGGGCTTCCTTCGGCCGTCTCTGCAGCCCCGCCTGCTCCCCTCCCTTCTCCGCTACCCCACTTGCTTCTCCATAGCTTCCCTCCCTTCTGCAGCCCTTGGCTTCCTTCTACGCTGTCTTCAGTCTTCTCTCTGCCCCGGGATCTGCAAATTAAATGCCATCTTTTTTTAATTTAATTTAATTTTATTGATTTTTTGCAGAGAGGAAGGGAGAGTTAGAAACATCGATGAGAGAGACATCGATCAGCTGCCTCTTGCAAGCCCCCTACTGAGGATGTGCCTGCCATCAAGGTACATACCCTTGACCTCCAGAATCGAACCTGGGACCTTTCAGTTTGCAGGCCGATGCTCTATCCACTGAGCCAAACCGGTTTTGGCTTAAATGACATCTTGGTTGGGCTAATTTGCACACTCGCTTCTGATTGGCCGGTGGGCGTGGCTGGTGGGCGTAGCAGAGGCACGGTCGATTTGCATGTTCCTTTTATTAGATAGGATATTCGGTATAAAATGTGTGCAAAAGGAAAATATATACGTGCAGACATTTTCACAAGCTGAACACAACTCCCCTGTGAGCAAGGAGACTCTCTCCGGCCCCAGAACCCCTCCGGGGGTCTCCCAGGCCCTCCTCCCTCCCCCAGCCTAACTCCTCACGCCGGTAGTATTTTAAAAGATGTATTTTTATTGATTTCAGAGAGGAAGGGAGAGGGAGATAGATTTTCACAGAGAGGAAGGGAGAGGGATAGAGAATTAGAGACATCGATGAGAGAGAGACATCGATCAGCCCGGGACGTCCCTCTCCCCCCCCCCCCGCGAGCAGAGAGTTCTCCTGGTCGGAGAGGAACGTCTCCCTGAAGCACATCATGCAGCACATCGAGGCGGCCCCCAACATCACGCACTACGCCCTCATCGGCATGCGCAAGTGGTCCAGCAAGGCCGGTGCCCGGGCCGTGCGCGAGCCCTTCTCCCACTGCCACGTCCACGACTTCGTCGTCCTCAACGTGGACCTCACGCAGAACGTGCAGTACAACCAGAACCGGTGAGCGCCGGCCCCGCCATCCTCCTCCTCCTCCTCCTCCTCTTCCTCCTCCCTCCTCCTCCTCCTCCACCTCCTCCTCTCCTTTCTCCTCCCTCCTCCTCCTCCTCCTCCTTCTCCTCTCCCTCTCCTCTCTCCTCCCTCCTCCTCTCCCTCTCCCTCCTCCCTCCTCCCTCCTGGAGGGGCAGCCAGGCCTGGCGGTAGCCGCTTCTCGGCTGCCCTGTAGGCCACAGAGCTGGAGGCCTCCCGCCCATAGCACCAGCCTGGTCCCCTGCTGTCAGCTTCAACGTGGGTTTTTGTTGATTTTAGAGAGGAAAGGGGAGGGAGGGAGAGAAACATCAGTGAGCCTCTCACTGGGGATCCAGCCTGCAACCCGGGCACGTGCCCTGACCGGGAATCAAACCCGGACCTCCTGGTTCCTGGGTTGACACCCCTTCCTTCCTTCCTTCCTTCCTTTCCTCCATTCCTTCCTTTCTTCCATTCCTCCATTCCTTCCTTCCATTCCTCCATTCCTTCCTTCCATTACTCCATTCCTTCCTTCCTTCCTTCCTTCCTTCCTTCCTTCCTTCCTTCCTTCCTTCCATTCCTCCATTCCTTCCTTCCATTCCTCCATTCCTTCCTTCCATTCCTCCATTCCTTCCTTCCATTCCTCCATTCCTTCCATTACTCCATTCCTTCCTTCCTTCCATTCCTCTATTTCTTCCTTCCTTCCTTACTTCTTCCTTCCTTTCCTCCATTCCTTCCTTCCTTCCATTCCTCCATTCCTCCCTTCCTTCCTTCCTTCCATTCCTCCA
>PVJN01020207.1:0-21742 GCA_004026805.1 Lasiurus borealis | reverse complement strand
CCTTCCATTACCATTCCTTCCTTCCATTACTCCCTTCCTTTTTTCCTTCCTTCCATTACTCCCTTCCTTCCTTCCTTCCATTTTCCCTTTCACTTTTCTTTTCTTCTCTCCTTTCCCTTCCTGTCTCCCTCCCTCCCTCCTTTCAGACTCGCATACGTCCATTCAGCTTCCTCCGTGGATTCCCAGGTGCTCCGCGGAGCCCAGTCACCCAGTCACTGCGTCGTGTCCCTGGGCCAGGCAGGGGGCACCCCTTGAGGTGCCCGTGTAGGAAGGGGTCTGGGTTCTGCCACTTGCCGGCCTTGCACGAGCCTTGTTTTCTCACCTGAAAACGTGGCTGATTTTTTTTTTAATCTTTTTTTTTTTAAAATATATTTTATAGATTTTTTACAGAGAGGAAGGGAGAGAGATAAAAAGTCAGAAATATCGATGAGAGAGAGACATCGACCAGCTGCCTCCTGCACGCCCCCCACTGGAGATGTGCCCGCAACCAAGGTCCATGCCCTTGACCAGAATGAACCTGGGACCTTTCAGTCTGCAGGCTGACGTTCTGTCCACTGAGCCACACCGGTCTCGGCTGATTTTTTTTTTTTTTAAATGGGGGAGGTTTGTTCTCTCAACCCACGGACCGAAGGTCTGCCAGGAGCTCAGGGCGGCCTGTGCGTGCGCAGGTGGAGGTCCTCCTGTCGCGTACGCCTGAGGGACGCCCGCCGCCCCTGTGCCCACCCACGGCAGCCGGCAGGTCCCTGTTTTTTGGCCTCTGCCCTCCGGGAGGAGGGTCCGTGGGGAGGGCTGAGCCTGCCCCCCGCACCCCCGCCTCCGTCGCCCCGGCAGCAGGCACAGGTGCCGCGGTGCGACCCGCCCCTCCCCCGGTTCCGGCAGGTTCCTGTGCGACGACGTGGACTTCAACCTGCGGGTGCACAGCGCCGGCCTGCTGCTGTGCCGCTTCAACCGCTTCAGCGTCATGAAGAAGCAGATCGCCGTGGGCGGCCGCCGCTCCTTCCACATCACCGCCAAGGCGCGTGGCCGGCGGGGCGGGCGCTGCGGGAACCGGGGCTTCCTTCCACTCCCGCAGGGGCACGCTGAGCATCTGTGTGTGTGTGTGTGTGTGTGTCCTCGGGGAGGGGACGGGAAGGCGGAGACCTGGCTGTCTCACCTTTATTCCTCTTTGGAGCGCAGTCTGACTTCTCCCTTTCGGGTTAATGGGGCCATTGCTCACACACCGAGTGGCCGGATTATTGTGATCTCTGAGCGCATAACAACCTGCCCCTCGGTGCATATCCTATAGAGCACTGGTTCTCAGCCTTCCTAAGGCCGCGACCCTGGCATACAGTTCCTCATGGGGTGGTGACCCCCAGCCATGAAATGTTGCTACTGTTATTGCATCGTGATGTCAATATCTGCATTTTCCGATGGTCTTAGGCGACCCCTGTGAAAGGGTCGTTCGACACCCCCCCCCCAAAGGGGTCATGATCCACAGGTTGAGAACCGCTGCTATAGAATAAAAGGCTAATACGCATATTGTCCTCTTGACCAGGATTTCGACCAGCAGGCAGGCCGGCCAACCACCCATGTTCCCATCTCCCTGGCCAGGCTGGCCAGACCCCACCCATGCATGAATTCATGCACCGGGCCTCTAATATATACGCTGAGTGGCCGGATGATGATGATGATCTCTGAACACTTAATAACCTGGCCCCTCGGTGCATATCCTATAGAATAAGAGGCTAATACACATATTGTCCCCTCAACCAGGAGCTCGACCAGCAGGCAGGCCGGCCAACCTCCCATGTCCCCTCCCCCTGGCCAGGCTGGCCGGACCCTACCCCTTGCACGAATTCATGCACCGGGCCTCTAATGTATACGCTGAGTGGCTGGATGATGATGACCTCTGAGCGCATAACAACCTGGCCCCTTGGTTTCTATCCTATAGAATAAGAGGCTAATAGGCAAATTGTCCCCTTTACCAGGAGTTCGACCAGCAGGCAGGCCCGCCAACCACCATATCCCCTGCCTCTGGCCAGGCTGGCCTGACCGATGCACAAATTCATGCACTGGGTCTCTAATGTATACACTGAGTGGCTGGATGATGATAATCTCTGAACACTTAATAACCTGCCCCTCGGTACATATCCTATAGAATAAGAGGCAAATACACATATTGTCCTTTTGACCAGGAATTCAACCAGCAGGCAGGCCCGCCAACCGCCATGTCCCCTCCCCCTAGCTAGGCTGGCCGGACCCCCCACCCATGCACAAATTCATGCACCGGGGCCTCGAACACACACACACACACACACACACACACAGTCACACACACTGACGCCCCTCCTCCCCGCAGGTGTCTGACAGCCCGGTGGCCGTGGCGCCCGCCCAGTACATCTGCGCGCCCGACAGCAAGCACCCGGCGCTGGCGGCCCCGGCGCAGCTGCTGCTGGAGCGCTTCCTGCAGCACCACAGCCACCGCTTCTTCCCGCTGTCCCTGCGCAACCACGGCCACCCCGTGCTGCTGGTGGACTGCTACCTGAACCTGGGCGCCCAGGTAACCGACCCCCGCGCCCGCCCGCCCCCCGCCCCGGCCTCTCCTGCGGGACCGGGGCTCGGGGTGCACGCGGCACCTGCATCTCGGGTGCACGCATGCCCTTCACGGCTGGGGAAGTGTAATTCATAACCGATTGGCTCTTGTCAGAACCAGGAGTGTCCCTTCCCTGCCCCGCCCGGGCCCCCTGACCCATCCCGTCGCCGTGAGAACAGTGTGGGCGCAGCACAGGGGCCTCTGCATCAGGAACCTTCCATTGGTTTCGCGAGCAGGGTGTCTCCCCAGCCCGCCCCGCCCCTCTTCCAGGCCCCCTGCGCCCAGGATTGGCGGCTGAAGGGATTGGTCCCATCGAGTCCTTTTCTCGCTCACACCCAGTTCCGTGTCCTCCAGGGCTGGCCCGAGTTTTGCACCGCAGGGGCAGCTGTTTCGTATCAAGTCTGTCCGGCTCGGTCTGGCACACGTGTGTTTATGTGTCCGCAGGAGAGCGTGTGAATGGTCTGCCCCGATGTAAGACGCTAGGAGTCAAACCCAATGCCGATGCTGAAACAATTCTTTAAAAAAATATGTGCATATATTTTTTAATTGACTTCGGAGAGGGAGAGAGAGAGAGAAGAACATCAGTGATGACAGAGAATCATGGAGCAGCTGCCCCCTGCACGCCCTCTGGTGGGTCTCAAAGCCAGAACCCGTGCCTGTGCCCACCTGGGAATCCAACCATGACTTCCTCCTGGTCGTTGCTCCACCAATGAGCACCCGTACTGGCTGGGTGCCAAGACATTTCTGATTCTCCGGATGCATAGATAGATCCGGATAAATCTCTTGGAATTGAGTTTTAGGCTGTAGATTGGGAAATAATACAAATTATATATATATATTTTTAAGTATACTTTATAGACTTTTTCCAGAGAAGAAGGGAGAGGGATAGAGAGTCAGAAACATCGATGAGAGAGACACATCGATCAGCCGCCTCCTGCACGCCCCCCATTGGGGATGTGCCCGCCACCAAGATACATGCCCTTGACGGAATCGAACCCGGGACCCTTCAGTCCGCAGGCCGACGCTCTATCCACCGAGCCACACCGGTTTCGGCCACACAAACAATACTGTTTCTGGTTCCCCGAAACCTTGAACCTGGCCGCGCGGCTGGCCCGTCCCCCTTGAGGCCGGGGCGGGCCGGGGCGGAGCAGGTCCAGAGGGCAGTGCCCGTGGCTGTCTTCCAGATCTCCGTGTGCTACGTGAGCTCCCGGCCCCACTCCCTCAACGTCAGCTGCACGGACGCCACGTTCAGCGGGCTCCTGCTCTACCTCTGCGACTCCTTCGTGGCGGCCAGCTTCCTGAAGAAGTTCCGCTTCCTGAAAGGTGGGTTCCCACCCGCCTGCCCGACCCTGACTCACATGCCTCTCACCTGCTACCTCTGAGGAGGTGGCTGCTGGTCGTGTCCTTCCCCAGTGGCTGCACGGAGGCTCAGGGAGGAACTGAGACGGCCAGGAAGGTGCGGGGTGCAGGGGGAAGGGGTTCCGGGGCGCACACTCCCCCATCCTGGTCTGGTGGAGATGAGACACATGCCCCTTTTTAGGCAAAAGGCAGAGATGTGTTCCTTTTCAGTGTATATTCTTTTTTTTTTTTAATTGGTTGATTCTTTTTTATTTTTTTTAAATATATTTGATTGATTTTTTTACAGAGAGGAAGGGAGAGGGATAGAGAGTCAGAAACATCGATGAGAGATAAACATGGATCAGCTGCCTCCTGCAAACCCACCTACTGGAGATGTGCCCCAAACCAAGGTACATGCCCTTGACCGGAATCGAACCTGGGACCTTGGAGTCCACAGGCCGACGCTCTATCCACTGAGCCAAACCAGTTAGGGTGTATATTCTTTTTAAAAAACATATATTTTGCCGAGACCGGTTTGGCTCAGTGGATAGAGCGTCGGCCTATGGACTCCAAGATCTCGGGTTCGATTCCGGTCAAGGGCATGTGCATTGGTTGCAAGCACATCCCCAGTGGAGGGCGTGCAGGAGGCGGCTGATCGATGTCTTTCTCCCATCGATGTTTCTGGCTTTCTATCCCTTTCCCTTCCTTTCTGTGAAAAACCAATAAGATATATTTAAACAAAAACACATATATTTTTATTGATTTCAGAGAGGAAGGGAGAGGGAGAGATAGAAACATTAACGATGAGAGAGAATCATGGATCGGCTGCCTCTTGCATGTCCCCCTACTGGGGTTTGAGCCCACAACCCGGGCCTGTGCCTTGACCGGGCATCGAACCGTGACCTCCTGGTTCCTAGGGCGACGCTCAACCACGGAGCCACGTGGCCGGCTCAGTGCCGATCCCTACCACCCGCCCCAGGCCCCCCCAGATGTCTCTTCCTCTGGGAAGGCGGGTTCCCCCTCCTGGTCTTGGGATACGGATGCTTCTGGGCTTTTCTGTGAATCTTGCTCCCGCGGGAGTCGGTTTCTTGCGAGAGTCTTCAGAGCGGCAGCCATTCATTCCGTGTGACCTTAGAAAATGACACCCAGCTCCGCGGAGGGCCTGACCCACGTGCTTTCCCTCGGTTGCCCTTCACGCCGACCTTGGCCAGCAGGGGTGCCCTGAGCTCCGCCCAGGCTGAGCCCTGGGTGGCGGGGGCTCCCAGCCATCTCTGTCCCAGCCATCTCTGCCCTGGAGAACAGTTTGCCTAAGTCAGCGGTTCTCCACCTTCCTAAGGCTGCAACCTTGCATACAGCTCCTCATGGGGTGGTGACCCCCAACCATGACATGTTGCTACTGTGATGCATCGTGATGTCAATATCTGCCTTTTCCGAGGGCCTCAGGCGACCCCCAAAGGGGTTGCGACCCACAAGTTGAGAACCGCTGGCCTAAGGGAGGGCAGACCACGTAGGAGGTAGGTAGGTAGGTAGGTAGGTGGGAGAGGGACAGCCGGAGCGACGGAATGAATGGACACGAATGATGTCTGGATGGCTCTCGGATTCCAGAAGAGAGGAAACTCAGCTGGTGGGCAGGTGGGGACGATGGGAGCTGGTCGCCCCGAGTGGCAGAAGAAGGCGGTGTCGGGCCTGCTGGGGCTGCAGCTGAGAGCTTGGTGTCCATCGGCTAGTCTCTTTCCAGTTCTCCTTCTCTCTTTCCCTCTTTGCCAACGTTTCCTCCGCCTCTGATTGCCTCGCCTGAGAGCTTGGTGTGCATCCAGCCGGTCTCTTTCCAGTTCTCCTTCTCTCTTCCCCTCTTTGCCAACGTTTCCCCCGCCTCCGATCGCCTCGCCGTGTGTGTCTTGCTAAGACTGGGGAGCATTCCCAAAGGAGTGAGGCTCTTGCATGCCCTCCACCCCTCTTCCAAGCGCAGCCTCTTGCTTTCTGCCAAGCCGGCAGGGTCCAGGCAGTCAATGTCCGCGGGATCCACTCACTGACCCTTGTCTCCACACGCCCACCCCCGTCCTTCCTGCCGTTGTCCCCCGCAGGGGCGACCCTGTGCGTGATCTGCCAGGACCGCAACTCCCTGCGCCAGACCGTGGTCCGCCTGGAGCTGGAGGACGAGTGGCAGTTCCGCCTGCGGGACGAGTTCCAGACGGCCAACGCCAAGGAGGACCGGCCGCTCTTCTTCCTCACCGGCCGCCACGTCTGAGCCGGCCGGACGCCCGCCCGCGGGGGCTCCGGGAAGAGGGGCGCCTTCCGGACCTCCCGCCGTGGGAGGCCGAAGGGAAGAACGGGAACCACGGGGCACGGGGTGTTTGAACAGACACGGGCCCCCGGACAGTGTCTGGCAACTCCCCCCCACCCCCCCGGTCCCCGACCGTGGCACGCCCACAGCCCCGGGCGTGATGGAGACTCACGAGAGGGACGGGCATCCCGGGCATCATGGGTGGTGCGTGTGGTGGCAACGCACACCCTCTGCCCTCCCGGGGCCCGGGCCGGCTGCACCGCCCTGGGTGGGCTACGGCCGGGCCCGTGGCTGGAAGAACAAAGCCCCGCCCCCTGTCCTGCCATCCATATGCTTCCATGGACGGACATGGCTTTTCTCTCGGATATTCTCAGAGGCGCGCCCGTGTTTCGGACGGCAATGGGGACCCTGTGAGCCGCACAGTTTTCCTCGTCGTCGCCGTTGACTACAGAGCAATATTTTTAACAAAAAAAAACACGTCCGAGGCGAGGAAAAAAACAGCAAAGCGAAACTGTGGGTCGCCAACTGTGAATCGTCCTGGCCTATAAAAGGCTGCTCTCTACAAAGCCCAAAGATACCGACTGAAGTCAGACGCATGGTTTTACTGCAGAGCCAGTACGAGTCCATTCAGAGAGCAGAGGGTAGACACCCTACCTCGTAGCAAGGGTTCCAAAGGGAGGAGAGAAACTCTTTTCTTGAAAAGATCGCAGGGAGGATGCCGAAACCGCTGTGGCTCAGTGGATAGAGCGTCGGCCTGCGGACTGGAAGGTCCCAGGTTCGATTCCGGTCAAGGGCATGTGCCTTGGTGGCGGGTACATCCCCAGTAGGGGGTGTGCAGGAGGCAGCTGATCGATGTCTTTCTCTCTCATCGATGTTTTTAACTCTCTATCCCTCTCCCTTCCTCTCCGTGAAAAATCAATAAAATAGATTATTAACCAAAAAAAAAAGGTTGCAGGAAGGAAACCGAGAGACAGAGCGGCGTTGACCCTCAAGAGGCAGGATCTGCCTTACGAAGGAAGGAGGACCCAGTGGTTTACCGGAAACAGAACCACCAAAGAGAGATGGACACAGCTGGGTCAGAACTAGGCTTCTGACCATCAATTTTGGAAGCTCGGTTTTCAGTTCCTTAAACAGATTGACTTTTCTCGTGAATGAATGCTGGGGCGCTGACCCGAGAGGCGGGGGGCAGACGGATGGCAGTAAGAATGTTCCGTGATACGCTTTCACTTCTCTGCCGGAATGTTTTTTTAAAAAATTACTTTGATTTTTAGAGAGAGAGAGGCAGGGAAGTAGGGTGTGAGTGTCGCCTCCCACACCCTGCGTGGTTCAGGGTTCAGGTTCCGGGTTCGGGCTCTGGAGGAGGCGGCACACACATGAGAGAGTCTAGAAAATATTAATTTGGAAATACAGCGGTACCTCGAGATACGAGTTTCGTTCGTTCCGTAACCTTGGGGCGTGGGAAACTATGAGACGCTCGCGTCGCGGTAAACTGGTGGGTCGTGTGCAGCCGGCCGATCCGCGCGATGACTCCTGTCTCAACTGTTGCTCGTATTTCAAAGCAAAAATCGCTCACTCGCTCGACGGCTTGTATCTCAAAAACCTTGTATGTTAGGGCACTCGTATCTCGAGGTACCACTGTATTGGGGGGCCACACAGGAGGTCCCCCCACCCCGCTCTGGCCTTTCGATCCCTTTTATTAAGACGATGGGATACACACCCATAGCCTTTAGGCAGGCAATTCCACTAATAGCCCGTCAGCAAGGACATCGGACTAAAAGGTGGAGGTTGCTTTAGCTACCACGGTCTCAGCTAGACGGGGGGAGGCTGGCTCTGACCTTTCAGAGCTTCGAGGTTGACCAGCAGTCTGGGTGCCTGGTCCACTCCCCTCTCTGCTGGTGAAGGCGAGGGGCGGCTCCCCACAGCAGAGGGGGGAGAGAGAACCATTGATGGGAGAGCCGGGACCGAGCCTGCAGCCTGTGCCTGGGCCCTGACCGGGGATTGAACCGGCACCCTTTTTGCTGCGTGGGATGGTACCCCCCCTCCCCCCAGCTGCGCCCCACAGGCCGGAGCCCGAATGCGTTCACCTCCAGGCCAGGCGTTGGGCCACAGGGGTGATCTTGATGATGGATCCTTCCCACGGCCGGGGTGGGTGGGTGGGTGGAATTGCTCTCCCATTTCAAAGATGAGAAGGTTGAGGTGCGGAGAGCGCTCAGCACTGGAGAGGAGCAGCGCAAGACCCACTGCTGGACTGGGGTCCCCCCGAGTCCGCCTTCCCCGCCCCACCCCGGCCTGGGAGCGGCGGCCTGTCGCCAGAGGGCACACGGGACGATGCTGAAAAGGTAGTGCTGGAATGCCTTGCCCTCGTGCGGAGAGTGGTTCCAGGAGACGTTGCTGTACCAGCTGATGCCAAAGAACGAATGCCAGCCCCTTCTCCCCTAGGAACTAAAAAGCCCGCGGGTAGAAAAGACTTAGAGCAGCGTTCGTGAGGTCACCCCCCCCCCCTTGTATGTGTTGCCGTTCCTGTTTTGGAATAAAAACATGCCTTCTGTAGTCACCTGTGTCTTTCCTGCATAAGCAACGTGGTGCTGGTCCCCCCGTTTTATTAATTTAAACTTAAAAAAACCAACAACACCCGGAATGGATATCCTTGCTGGTCCCAGCCTCACCAATAAAACGGACGCATGTGTTACATCGGTGGGGTAGTGGCATCCTTTGGGGAGGGAGCTGTGTGGCCAGTGCTCTCAGGGCGACCTGCTTCACAGCTGAACAGCGTGGCGGAAAAGACAGTTCTGGAAAGGAAGGAAGACCAACCCCACGCTGGTGGGGGTGGTGGAGGGTTTGGGGCAGAGTAACGTGAGGAAGAGGCGCTGAGGGAGGAAAGGCAGACAGGTGGTGTACACGGAGAGGACCGGGGCTGAACGTGTACGAAGGAGCGTGCCATCCAGGACGGTGGCTTTCGGGGTGCTCCGAGCTCCCCTGCAGCTAAAGCTGGAAAGGGATCGGGGGTTCTGTCAGGAGGTTCGTGGGAAAGACGGTGGTCGATTCCTCCCGGCTCTTTCTGCCGCCCTCCCTGCCCTCCACCGGCTGAGGCAGAGCGTGGCCAGAGGGGTGTCTCGGTAGAGAATACAACTCCGGGTGGGGAACAGACGGCTGTTTCCCATGACAAGGTTTGTATTTAATATTTTTTGACTTTATAAGATTTCTATCTTTACAGTCTCCCAGGTAATTCCTTATTATTATTTTTTTAAATCCTTACCCAAGGATATTTCTTCATTGATTTTTAGGGAGAGTGGAAGAGAGAGAGGGAAAGAGAGAAACATCGGTGTGAGAGAAACACGTCGATGGGTTGCCTCCTGCCTGCTCCCCAGCCAGGGCCCAGGCCAGGGAGGAGCCTGCCCTTCACCCAAATTGAACCCAAGACTCTGGAGGCCGATGCTCTAGCCCAGTGGTTCTCAACCTGTGGGTCGAGACCCCTTTGGGGGTCGAACGACCCTTTCACAGGGGTCGCCTAAGACCATCGGGAAATGCAGATATTTACATCACGATGCATAACAGTAGCAAAATTTCATGGTTGGGGGTCACCACCACACGAGGAACTGTGTGCAAGGGTCGCGGCCTTAGGAAGGTGGAGAACCACTGCTCTAGCCACTGAGCCAAACTGGCTAGGGCTCCCCCGGTCATTCTCACACCCAGTAACGTTTGGCCACACTCCCGCAGAGTTCATTTTAGAGTCTGGATTTCTGATGACGCTTCACCCAGCCTGGAAAACAGAGGCCCAATTCTGTGGGTGGCCTGAGGATTAGGGGTGAAAACAGGCGGTCTGCTCACCTCTCCCCCTAATCTGGATGAAAACCTGGAGCATGGTGGGAGTCACTAGCACGGGGTGCAAATGGAGGCAGCTCTGGCGCCCCATCCACAGCCTTCAGCTCCTGCTTCTGCCCCACCCTGACAGCCATGGGTGGGCCCAGGCCAGGCCCAGCGAGGCGCCCCAAGGAGGACAGCAGGAGGCAGGTCCTGTCTGACATTCGCAGGGGGCTGGCACGCAGGGGCTGGCACAGGGCCAGGTCGCGCTTAGTGCTTGGGCCAGTCGCGCTGTGCACCATGGCATAGGTGCACACTGTGTGCATGGAGTAGTAGGTGCACACTGTGTGCATGGACTAGAAGGTGCAGCAAGCCAGGTCTCCAGAGACCCAGGGGTAGTGTAACCACACAAAGTTGTAGTTCCAAGGGCATGCTGACCATCGTCATCACCATCATCATCATCATCATCATCATCTCCATCATCGCTATCATTGCCATCATCATCACCGTCATTAAGTACCATCACTATTACCATTGCCATCATCATCTTCATCACCATCACCATCATCGTTATCATTGCCACCATCATCACCATCACTATCACCACCACCATCATCACCACCATCACCACCATCATCATCACTATCACCATCATCATCACCATCATCATCACCATCACCACCATCACCACCATCACCACCACCACCACCATCATCATCACTATCACCACCATCATCACCATCATCACCACCATCACCACCATCATCATCACTATCACCATCATCATCACCACCACCATCATCACCACCATCACCACCATCACCACCATCACCACCATCATCATCACTATCACCATCATCATCACCACCACCATCATCACCACCATCATCACCACCATCACCACCATCACCACCATCATCACCATCATCACTATCACCACCACCATCATCACCGCCATCACCATCACCACCACCATCATCATCACCATCACCATCATCCTCATTGTCGCCATCATCACTATCGTCTTCGTCATCATCATCATCACCATCAGCAGCAGTGTAGAGAGAGCAGGGCCCAGCATGAGGTAGCTCAGCTGCCTCGGGGCCGTGTCCACGGCTTCAGCACCACGGGTGTGGACAGCGCATTGCTCCCAGGCTCTTGCCAAGATGAGCAAATGGAGCTCGGTGCCCAGAGGGCGTGCCTGCATCAGCTGGAACTCCAGGTTCACGGCTGGGCTGGGCTGGGCTGGGCTGGGCTGAGCTTGGGGGCCCCTTGGGCTGCTTGTCTCCCTACTGGGCTCAGCCTATGCTCCCTTCTCCGGGCCTGGAGACTGGGGAGCTCCCCGAGGGTGCCCTGAGCAAACGCCTGATCACACAGGTGTTTGCAGCAGATTTGTTTGCAATTGCCAAAACCTGCAGG
Organism: Lasiurus borealis; assembly: GCA_004026805.1. NCBI lineage: Eukaryota > Metazoa > Chordata > Mammalia > Chiroptera > Vespertilionidae > Lasiurus > Lasiurus borealis. The sequence goes on along the minus strand of PVJN01020207.1, from coordinate 10,328 downwards.
CAGCCCAGACGTCCTTCTGCAGGTGGGTGGATAAACGCACGGTGGTCCTTCCACACAATGGGGAAAAGAAATGAGCTATTGCCGAAACCGGTGTGGCTCAGTGGATAGAGCATCGGCCTGCGGACTGAAAGGTCCCAGATTCGATTCCGGTCAAGGGCATGTATCTGGTTGTGGGCACCTCCCCAGTGTGTGTGTGTGTGGGGGGGGGGGTTGCAGGAGGCGGCTTATAGATGTCTCTCTCTCATTGATGTATCTGGCTCTCTATCTCTCTTCCTCTCTGTGAGAAAATCAATAAAATATATTTAAAAAAGAAAAAAGAAATGAGCTATTGCTCTAACCCAGTGGTTCTCCACCTTCCTAAGGCCACGACCCTTGCATACAGTTCCTCATGTGGTGGTGACCCCCCAACCATGAAATGTTGCTACTGTATGCATCGTGATGTAAATATCTGCATTTTCCAATGGTCTTAGGCGACCCCTGTAAAAGGGTCCTTCGACCCCCAAAGGGGTCTCGACCCACAGGTTGAGAACTGCTCCTCTAACCAGTTGGGCTCAGTGGGTACAGCGTCAGACTAGTAGGGGGCGTTCAGGAGGCACCTCATGTCTCTCATGGATGTTTCTAACTCTGTCCCTCTCCCTTCCTCTCTGTAAAAAAAAAAAAATCAATAAAATATATTTTTTAAAAAAGAAATGAGCTATTGAGCCATGAAAAGACATGGAGCTGGGACAGGTGGCGAGGTGGGCACAGGACCTTGGGTACGAGAGCGGAAAAGCACTGGCACGTGGAAGGAACCAGAAACATCCTGCCAACCAACCGCGTCCTCTCCCCATGAAAGGCCAGAGGATGGTGCAGCCGTCACGGACGCAGAGGTCGGGGAGGGCTGGGGGCGGAGTCTCACCTGGGCCCAGGAAGTGGGCGCGTGGGAAAAGGAAGCGAGGAGGGGAGAGGCCTTCTGGGGAGAGGTCACCGCCTGAGCGAAGGTTTGGAAAGGGCAAACCCCAAAGTGCTCCTGGCGGCTCCCAGGGGCCTCCCAGGCTCTGTGCTGGGACCCTGGGGGTGCGGGGATGGGGAGAGGGGCATCCTGGGGGCTCCCAGCCGGGGACACAGGGCGGGAGTGTTTCCGGGGAAGGTCAGCCCGGTCCTGTGGTCTCCCGGGGGCGGGCACGGACTCCTCGGGAGCCCTGCTGTCAGAAAAGGTGGGGAGTCTGCCACTGACGGAGGCTCCGCTTGGCTGTCTGTGCGATGGAGCCGCTGCAGCCTGCCTCCATGCGGGTGCGAGGATCCTTAGCCGCTACCGCCTCGTGAAGGTCCCACAGGCGCCAGGCATTATGCCAGGGTGCCAGGCCTGGAGCATCCCCACACACCCCTCCGAGAGGGAGGCTATTTTTACCCCCGTGTTCCCCAGATAAGAAGGCCCAGGCCTCCTGGGGCCGAGTGACTCGCCGCGTGTCAGGACGCGGCTTCGAAAGGTCAGGGTCAGCCGAGACCCGTGTGGCTCAGTGGATAGAGCGTCGGCCTGCAGACTGAAAGGTCCCAGGTTCGATTCCGATCAAGGGCATGTACCTTGGTTTCGGGCACATCTCCAGTGTGGGGCGTGCAGGAGGCGGCTGATCGATGTCTCTCTCTCATTGATGTTTCTGACTCTCTATCCCTCTCCCTTCCTCTCTGTGAAAAATCAATAAAATATATTTAAAAGAAAGAAAGAAAGAAAGAAAATATATTTAAAAGAAAGAAAGAAAGAAAGAAAGAAAGAAAGAAAGAAAGAAAGAAAGGTCAGGGTCAGACCGAGAGCCGGGTCTGTGTGACTTGGACTCAGACTCACCCCTCGGGCAGCTTCGGGGCGCCTGTCACCGCTCCCCTCCCGGCCCCGTGTGTCCCGGGCACCTCATGCCGGCTCTCTGCAGCCCGGCCGCCCTGTCCTGCAGAGGGGCAGGAGGTAGGTCAGCCGCCCGCCCGCTCCATTCCCTGCCCGCTCTGCAGCCCCAGCTCCAGTCCCCTTTGCCCGCAGGGCTCTGAAGCCACTACTGCCCCCCCCCCCTTTTTGGAGGCTGCACAGACACCGGGTAGGGTCTGCCGTGACCAGAGCGGCTACCCCTGCGCCCGTCCCAACCTCCACCTGGTCTTTGGCTCTGAACGCTGAGCACCGGCAGGTGTCACCGCCCGGTCCTGCCGCTGGCCGGTCACGAGGTTCTTAAAATACCCTGACGGGACGGATGAAGCGCGGCGGGAGTGGTGCTGACAGCTCGGCAGAGGTGTCTTAACGCGCCGTGCGCTCCCCGGCGCCTCAGGCCGAGCGGGGCGCCCGCTGTGGGAGCTGGTCCAGGGGTGGGTGGGGTGAGCACCCAGCGGCCAGGCTGGGCGTGTGGGTCCCTCCTGGCACGCCCCGTGCTTCTCCAGGTGAGGAAGGCGGGGCGCCTGTGTGGCTGGCAACTGGGGACCCAGTCTTTCTGTGCCCCTCACTCGCTGCAGGACCTTGGAAGCCCCTGACCCCGCACCTGCAGAGGCAGGGAGTCAGAGCCAGTGTGTGAGGGCCACACTGAGGTCGCTCGTGTTTTTCTGGCTTTTCTCTCACAACCTGGGGTGGGAGGGGGTGTCTGTGGGGCCTGTGGTCAGAGACCTTCTGGAGCAGCGGTTCTCAACCTGTGGGTCTCGACCCCTTTGGGGGTCGAACGACCCTTTCACAGGGATCGCCTAAGACCAGCGGAAAACACCTATTTCCCATGGTCTTAGGAACCCACACACCGCTCCTCGGTGCAGCAACGTGTAGCCATGTCGTTTACTGTTGTCCTAGGAAGACTGTTGCCCATGCAACACCACGATTCAAGACAACATTTCATTTATTTGTCATGAGAAATAAATATTTCACAATATATAATTACATATTGTTTTTGTGATGAAGCCCTGTGCTTTCATGATGTTCCATTTGTAACAACGAAAATACATCCTGCCTATCAGATATTTACATGACAGTTCATGACAGTAGCAAGATGACAGTGATGAAGTAGCCACGGAAATAATGTTTTGGTTGGGGGTCACCACCCCATGAGGAGCTGTCTTAAAGGGCCGCGGCCTTAGGAAGGTTGAGAACCGCTGGTCCGGAGGGCAGAGGCCCCCGAGGTGAAACATGGGAAGACCTGGCTGGGGAGGGTTTGGAGACCCCGGGAGGGAGCCTCTCTGAGCCAGCGGGGAGCAGGGAGCAGGTAGCAGGTAGCAGTGGAGGGCAGTCCCCACCCCATTTGCAGGGACTCAGCTGGGCGGGTCTCCAGGGTGAGACTGTCAGGGAGCTGACTTGTCACTGCCCCTGCCCTCTCTCTGGCCCCTCCTCCTTTCCCAGCCCAGCCCTGTGGCTCTACCAGCCCCCGTGATTAGATCCCAATATTCCAGAGCCACTTCCTTTCCCTCCGTGTGCTCAGGGTACACCCCCCTGACTCTCTCCGGGTGAGACTGCAAAGCATCCCCGCTCTGTCCCTGTCCAACGAGATCGGGGCTTCGGCCTCCTAGCTCAGTGGTTCTCCACCTTCCTAAGGCTGCGACCCTGGCCTACAGTTCCTCACGGGGTGGTGACCCCCAACCATGAAATCTTGCTACTGTGATGCATCGTGATGTCAATATCTACATTTTCCAATGGTCTTAGGCGACCCCTGTGAAAGGGTCTTTCGACTCCCAAAGGGATCGAGACCCACAGGTTGAGAACCGCTGTCCTAGAAACTGCCCTGCTGTGTGCCCTCCCTCCCTCCCCCCTGCGGCTGGTCCTTCGACATCCCCCCCCCCCCGGCTCCTCACCCCAAGTCCAGACTTCGGGCGGGAGGGGGCCGCTCTCCTGCACACCTGCCCGGCCCCGCGTCTCCGCTTCCCGCGTGGGGCGGGGGGGACCCAGGCCGGTTCTCCAAGCTCCTATTTTTGACCCGTAACCTTATAGCGCGGCCGGGCGCCTTCGGTGCCAGCGCGGGCTTAACTGCTCAGCTCCCGGTGCGGGGAGCCTGGAAACCCGGAGCTGGGAGAGAACGGAGGCCGCTGAGCGCGGGAGGGGCCGGGGGTGGCCCACTGACCGCGGGTCCCTGACTTCCCGGGGGGGGGTGGGTGGGTGGAGGCTCAGAAAGGAGCAGGGCAGCTCCCCAAAGCCCTGGTGTGCTTCCCCACCGCCTTGTGAGGTGTCCCAGCCCCTGGGGTCTCTTCCTTCTCCTGTCCCATCCCCTCTGCTCTGACCTGCAGGGTTGCATGACCTTGGGGAGTCGTCCGTCTCGGAGGCTGACTCAGAGTCCCTCCTGCAGCCCGCGAGCACGGACCGGCCCCGGCCAGCAGGGGTCATGCCCGCCCGCCGGCCTCCCCGGCCCTCGCCCGCGGCCCCGGCACGCTGGGGGGACTGACCGGGGTGGCCCCGGGCGGTGAGCTGGCCCGTGCGTCCCCGGTGGGCGAGGCCCTGCAATCCAACACGCGGCGCCTCCCGGCCTTGTGACTTGGCCCGGCTCCTGGGCGTCGGGACGCCTGGCCCCGGCAGTGTCCGCCCGGCTCTGCCCCCGGAGGTGCCGCCGGCCTCTGCCTAATAGCAGCAGCAGCGGCAGCGGCGTCTCCCCCAGATCGCAGGGTGGTGCTGAGGGGCGGCTCGCCCCAGGGCCGGCCATGGAGGAGCGGGGCGATGCCAGCAGCTCCAGCTGGGAGTCCCCGCCCGACAAGGGGCCCCCGGACTCGGAGTCCCCGCCCGACAAGAGCCCCCCGGACTCGGACTCGCCGTGGTCGTGGGTAAGGGCTGCCGTCCTCCCCGAGAGGCGGGTGCCGGGCCCTGGGACTGTGGGTGCTGAGAGGTGTGCTTCAGGTCCCTGCATTCAGACAGCGGCTCTAGCTGCTCCCCTGGCTGCTGTCCCGGAGGCCGCGTTCACAGAGGGTTAGAGCTCGCCGTTCTTCGCTGTGAATGGAAAGCAGGGGACCGCTAGGACCCCGAGACCGGGCCCGGGCGTGTGGAGGGCCTCGAGCTCCCCTGGCCTGTGCGGGCACCTCGCATTGTCTGCCAGGGCGGAGTGTCGCTGAGTGCTGTGTGCTGAGTGCGGTGTGTGTACTGTGTGTGCTGTGTGTGTCCTGTGTGTGGGCTGAGTGCTGAGTGCTGTGTGTGCTGAGTGCTGAGTGCACTGAGTGCTGTGTGTGCTGTGTGTACTGAGTGCTGTGTGTACTGAGTGCTGAGTGCTGTGTGTGCTGAATGCTGAGTGCTGTGTGTGCTGAGTGCACTGAGTGCTGTGTGTGCTGAGTGCTGAGTGCTGTGTGTGCTGAGTGCTGAGTGCACTGAGTGCTGTGTGGGCTGAGTGCTGAGTGCACTGAGTGCTGTGTGTGCTGTGTGTACTGAGTGCTGAGTGCACTGAGTGCTGTGTGTGTACTGAGTGCTGTGTGTGCTGTGTATGTTGTGTGTCTTCTGTGTGTGCTGTGTGTGCTGTGTGTGGGCTGAGTGCTGAGTGCTGTGTGTACTGAGTGCTGAGTGCTGTGTGTGCTGTGTGTACTGAGTGCTGAGTGCTGTGTGTGCTGAGTGCTGTGTGTGCTGAATATTGAGTGCTGAGTGCTGAATACTGTGTGTGCTGAGTGCTGAGTACACTGAGTGTTCTGTGTGTGCTATGTGTGTGCTGTGTGTGCTGAGTGCTGTGTGTGCTGTGTGCTGAGTGCTGTGTGCTGTGTGCTGTGTGTGCTGAGTGCTGAGTGCACTGAGTGTCTGTGTGTGCTGTGTGCTCTGTGTATTATGTGCACTGTGTGTGCTGTGTGAGTGCTGTGTGCTATGTATGCTGTGTGTACTATGTGTGTGCTGTGTGTGCTGAGTGTGTACTGTGTGTGCTGAGTGCTGTGTGTGCTGAGTGCACTGAGTGCTGTGTGTGCTGTGCTGTGTGTACTATGGGTGTACTATGTATGTGCTGTGTGAGTGCTGTGTGTGCTGTGTGTACTATGGGTGTGCTGTGTGTACTATGTATGTACTGTGTGTGTGCTGTGTGAGTGCTGTGTGTACTCTGTGTGCTATGTGCGTACTATATATGTACTGTGTGTGTGCTGCGTGTGCTATGCGTGCTGTGTGTGCTGAGTGCTGTGTGTACTATGTGTGTACTATGCATGTGCTGTGTGAGTGCTGTGTGTACTATGTATGTGCTATGTGAGTGCTGTGTGTGCTGTGTGTGCTGTGTGCGGCTGTGCCGTCCTGCCTGCGCAGCCCTCACCCCGCACGCCGGGCTCTGGGAGGGCGGGGGGAAGGCTGTCGGAAGGAGCTGTTTCCATGTGAGCCCAGTGCAGGGGCAGGGGGCTCAGTAACACTCATGGACCTGGGTGCTGGGGGGGCCTGGCTGTGTCTTCCCACGGCCAGGGGTTTGGCTGCATGGTCATACGTGTGGAACCCACCCCAGGGGGCGCTGGGCCGCCCGTGCCTGAGCCTCTTCAGCAGAAGGCGGGCTGGCACCCTGGTTCTGCGGGCCACATGCCAGGGGCAGACAATGCCTGGGCTTTGCATCCCGGGAGGCGGCTGAGGCGTGTGCCACGCCCGGGCAGCCGGGGCCTCCTGGCTGCGGCCCGTCCCTTCGCTCAGAGCCGCTCGCCGCTGGTGCTCAGGCCGAGATGCTGTGGGCTCCGGGGAGGCAGGGCCCCCCAAGTCCCAGGTTAAGACCTTCACTGGCCCTGTGCACCCCCTTCCCCATAGCCGGCACCCCGCTGTGTGCCAGGGACTTTCTTCCCGGGGGAGGCAGGAGGAGGCAGCGGAGGCTGGGGCTGCAGGGCCGGCCCCTGAGGGTGTGTGCCCGGGCACGGGGCCCCGAGGGTCTGGGACCTTAGGCGTGGCTCGGGCCTGTGCCCACGTCTGGAAGACGCTGACCAGTGTGCCCAAGGCGGCTGCACGGTGGGGACACTGCGGCCTGACCGGCTGCTTCAGGGGAAGAGCCAGCTCCTGGACCAGCCCTTGAGGACAGAGGAGGGCCTGGCCCTGAGGGGTCTCCAGCACAGAACACAGCCTGGGAAACTGAGGCAGAGGCCCAGCGGGGGAGCGGGGAGGAGGCTGCGGCCGGCCAGGCTGAGTGTCTCGTCCTGGCGCGGGCGCGGGCGAGGGCAGCTGGCGGCACCGTGCGCCCTCGGAGGCACCTGTTCTGTTGGCACCGTCACCTGTGACAGCAGCCACGGCCGTTCCAAGAGCCTGTGGGCTTGACCTCCCAGCCCCACGTGTGTGCAAAGCCCCGAGGAGGGGGTGCAGAGCCCCGTGGGGGCGTGCAGAGACGGGGAGACCTGGTCCCCTCCCTGTGGGAGGTCAAGGCACAATGTGAATAGGTAGACCTGCCCCCTGCCAGCTGCCCAGCTCCCGGGGGCACGGTGAGGAGGATCGGACCGCCGGGCAGGGCCAGGGAGGGCGTCTCTGAGAAACTGGCGTCGGAGGGAGGCGCGGGGAGGAGGAGAGGGTTTCCAGAGTCCCCCGGGCGAGTCTTCGAGCCGAGGGCTCCGCCTGAGCAGAGGGCCCTGCAGGGACAGGCTGTTTCCTGCGAGGGAAGTCCGTCTGCAGGGCTTGCTCTGTGGCCGCGGGGATGTGATTTCTCTGGAGCCGGAGCCCGCCAGCCGCCGGGCACGGGGTCAGGTGTCCAGCCTGTGCGGGGCCAGAGGGAGAGGCCCCAGAGAGAAGGTCAGGCCTGGGCTCCGTCCCGAGCTGTGCCGCCTGCAAGCTTGGCTCCCGCAGGCTTAGTGCCCTCCTCTGCAAAATGGGCTCCCGGTCCCTGTGACGACACACCGGCAGGAGCTCGGTAAACGGCAGCTGTTACAGTGGCACCTCGAGATACGAGTTTAATTCGTTCCGTCACCTTGAGGCGTGGGAAACTATGAGACGCTCGAGTCGCGGTAAACGGGTGGGTCGTGTGCAGCCGGCCGATCCGCGCGATGACTCCTATCTCAAATGTTGCTCGTATTTCAAAGCAAACATCGCTCGCTCGACGGCTCGTATCTCAAAAATCTCGTACGTTAGGGCGCTCGTATCTCGAGGTACTGCTGTATTCGTAAAAGCAGTAAACCTGGAAAAAAAAATAATAAAAATCCATTCACTGGCCCTGGCTGGATGGCAGTGGAAGGAGGAGGAGGAATCGGATCATTTCACGTGGACCGTGGTCTGGGCACGGTGCCTGGCTCCTGGGGCACAAGTCTGGCCCCACCCGCCATGCCCTGTTTCTACACTGGATCACCTCCAGCAGGCCCAGCCGAGCCCCCCTAAGACAGCGGTTCTCAACCTGTGGGTTGCGACCCCTTTGGGGGTCCAATGACCCCTTTCACAGGGGTCACCTAAGACCATCAGAAAACACCTATTTCCCGTGGTCTTAGGAACCAGCACACCGCTCCTTGGTGCAGCAAAGGGTAGCCATGTAGTTTACTGTTGTCCTAGGAAGACTGTTACCCATGCTACACCACGATTCAAGACAAAATTCCATTTATTTGTCATTAGAAATAAATATTTCACAATATGTAATTACGTATTGTTTTTGTGATGAATCCCTATGCTTTCATGTTGTTCCATTTGTAACAAGGAAAATACATCCTGCCTATCAGATATGTACGTGACAGTTCATAACCGTAGCAAGATGACAGTGATGAAGTAGCCACGGAAATAATGTTATGGTTGGGGGTCACCACCCCATGAAGAGCTGTCTTAAAGGGCCGCGGCCTTAGGAAGGTTGAGAACCGCTGCCCTAAGAGTCCCGGGAGCCTTGACCTGCTGTACTTTGGCCCTTGGGTTCTGTGAGCAAAAACACCCACTAGAGGGCGCTGTCCAACGGGACCCGGGACCAGGCACCAGGGGTGGGATCTCGAACCCCCCTAATCTCCCCTCCCCCCACTCCAGAGGGAAGTGGGGGACAAAGGGAAAGTGAATTAATCCATAGCGCCCTTCAGCCCGCCGTCCTTCCCACACCCTCCGGGAACGCTCCTGTCCTCAGGACCAGGTGCTGGGGACTCAGAGGCGTTAGAAAGAAAGAGGGGCGTCTCCCTCCCGCTGGACCAGGGCAGAGCGCGCGTTTATTAATAGCCACCCGGCTGCCTCCTCCCTGTTCTCGGGGGAGCGAGCTGGGATCGGGTTTCTGGGTTCTGTCCCATCAGCAGCGCCCAGTGGGGGAGAGGTCACCAGCCGGGGAGCGAAAGGCCAGGCTTTACGCCGCCGAGTGCCGTAGCGCCGCTGCCTTGGCTAACGGCGTTTTGCAAGCAGAGGCGCACTCCCGGTTTACGGCAGCAGCTCACAGTGTCTGGGTCCGTGACGATGATTTGTGCTGTGCCCCCGAGTGCTTCCTAGGTGCCTGGCACCCCAGGACGCACTGGCCCCCTGCTGGAGCCTGCCGGCAGCCGAAAGGCACCTGATTGAGGGGGTGAGGATAAGAAAGAACAGACAAGAATAGGTGGGGTTGGGAGGTCTGAGGCTGAGTCTGCAGCCCCGAGTTTGTTTCCAGCACAGGATTTAAGCACCAGCAGAGGAGAGGGTGACACAAACCAGGTGTTTGCAGACACAGTCACTGACCTTCTGAGGAATCCAGACCTTGCAAGGTCTTGCACAGAGGCATCAACATTTTCCCAGCCAAGCTGTTTAGTTTTATGTCTAAACTCTGTATTCACATCTCTCTGTATTAAAATGCAGGGTTAGAAAGCAGAGAGCTATGTCTAGAATCTGCATTCAGAAGTCTGTTTATTAAACTGAAGGGTGAGAGAGCAGAGAGCTATGTCTATAGAGTCTGCATTCACATCTCTGTGTATTAACCTGAAGGGTGAGAAAGCAGAGAGCTATGTCTAGAGTCTGCATTCACATCTCTGTGTATTAACCTGAAGGGAGAGAAAGCAGAGAGAGCTATGTCTAGAATCTGCATTCACATCTCTGTGTATTAAACTGAAGGGAGAGAGAGCAGAGAGCTATGTCTAGAGTCTGCATTCACATCTCTGTGTATTAAACTGAAGGGAGAGAGAGCAGAGAGCTATGTCTAGAGTCTGCATTCACATCTCTGTGTATTAAACTGAAGGGAGAGAGAGCAGAGAGAGCTATGTCTAGAGTCTGCATTCACATCTCTGTGTATTAAACTGCAGGGTGAGAGAGCAGAGAGCTATGTCTAGAGTCTGCATTCACCTCTCTGTGTATTAAACTGAAGGGAGAGAAAGCAGAGAGCTATGTCCAGAGCCCGCATTCAGGTCTCTGGTACCCCCGTATGCCCCGGGCAGTTCCCCACAGCCCCTGCGTCTGCTCCGGCCTCCTCAGAGCCGTGTGTGCGGACGATTCGCCCCCGGCACACACAGACTGAGTCAGAGGGCTCACCTCCCTGGCTGGAGGGCTCAGGAGGAGGGGAGAAGCCAGGGTCCCCACCCCTCCC